>VZTO01016092.1:64085-84668 GCA_013400615.1 Syrrhaptes paradoxus | reverse complement strand
GAAGGCCCCTGGCTGAGCTGAGATATTGCCCCTGGGCCCTGGGCAGGGGACGGTGGCAGTGGGTGAGGGTCCCAGGGGAGGTGAGACCCAGCTGCTGAGGGCTATCAGCACCCCTAGGACCCTGACAGACACAGACCTGCACTGCTCACATGCTCTCCTCTAGACGTGGAAGGATAGTTGGCTACTTGGGAGACCAAGTGTTGGGCCAGAAGGACCTTTGCTCTGAGGGAGGGAGCACTGTTGTTCTCAGGCTCTTTTGGTTTAGTTTGTTATATCAAAGGAAACAGCTCAGGCATTTCGAAAAATTACTACAAGGCAGAAAAAAAAAAAACACATGTGGAACTGTACAAGTACTGCCCACCTCAGAAAGATTTGTAACCATGTAGTTCAGGAGAATGTCCCACTTCAGGAAGAATGGAATGGAGTGGAATACAATAGTTTAGTTGAACTGGAAGGGACCTACAATGATCATTCGTCCAGCTGCCTGACCACTTCAGGCTGACCAAAAGTTAGACCATGGCATAAAGGGCATTGCCCAAATGCCTCTTCAACACCGACAGGCATGGGGCATTGACCACCTCTCCAGGAAGTCTGTTCCAGGGTTTGACCACCCTCTCGGTAAAGAAATGTTTCCTCGTGTCAAGGCCAAACCTCCCCTGATGGACGCAGCTTTGAGCCACTCCCACATGTCCTGGCACAGGGTCCCAGGGAGAAGAGATCAGCACCTCCCTCTCCACTGCCCCTCCTCGGAAGCTGTGAGAGCAATGAGGTCACCCCTCAGCCATCTTCTCTCCAAACTAGACAAGACCCCCTGTCCTCTGCTGCTGTCTTCTGTTACTGAAGAAAAATACGCCAAAGAAACCTGAGTGGAGGTGGAGGCAATAAGCTCTGATACATGACTAGAAAACATAAATGATGATTTTAAACTTATCTGCTTATTTACACAGGAAAAATAAATTTCAGCATCATATAAATAACATAACTACTTACACAATATATATGGCTGAAATCCATCTTTTAGACTTATGAAGTAGGAGTATAGAAGAAAGAACTAGTTGGATATATTGTCTCATATTTGTCAAATATATGCAACAGCATTAGAAAATATGACTTTGTCACATCCTGTATGGTGAGTCACTTAAGAGTATTAAGTACTGTCGTGAATGCACACTGTCTTAATTATTTGTTTTTCCTATTACATAGCTCTCTTACAGCTACATAGATGTGAATCCATTCGATCACCTTGTTTTTTATTATAGGCTGAATGTTACTAGTGGGAGAACACCACTGATAAGTGAACTTTATATCCCTTATATCTTAAAGTTCAGGACAAAATTGTTTTCTCTGCCAGCACGCCTCCGTCATTACATTTCACAGTTGCAGTATTTAGGAAAGACAGGAAATATGAGATCTGTGGAAGAAGCCAACTTATAATCAAAACTAAGTCTTTCAAAGGCTGTATGTGTTGTACACCAATTACATCTGCACCCAGAAATAACTCCTGAGTTAAGTGTAGTCACATTCCTGCCCGCATTGGTGTCTTCAGCCCATAGATATTGCTAGTTCGATAGCTAAAAGCAGCAATGAAGTGGAAATCAGCTATTATCCCAGTATGATGAGCAAAACAATATGCAGTCCTTCCTCCCCAGAGTGGTGGTTCAAATGCTCTGATCACTGGGAGCATGATTTATTTCTTTTTACAAGATAGGAGGTGGTAATGGTTATGCCACTCAAATATAAAAGTAAATTTTGAACTACTAAACACTCTTTAGGTAGAGACATTAAGCACTAGAAGACAGAAATTTCCTAAATTATGATTGAGTTGTTGATCTTGACTTTTTAAAGAGCCTCTACAAATGGATCCTCCAAATATCTCTGTGTAATTATCAGTCAATATACTACAAAGTGCACCATTAATTGGAATGCTTAAATTTTGTCTTTCCTATATTAGATTCCATATTTTACTGTGCATTTAAGTTGATTACTGATTATTACTTCTCATTAATTACAGTAAAATTAGAAAAATTATATGACAAAGCTCCTGAAAATGGAACTCAAGTCTTCAAAAAAGAGCAAAGCACCTTTACTGAGAACATGCTTTACTGCAAATAAGACAACACTTGTTTAATTAAACATCTTGAGTTTAAAAATTATCCACAACTTTCTGAGGCACTTGTCTTCTACAATGTAATCGCCATGAATCATCAGAGCATGCAAATTCTCTGAATGTACCCAATATTTGAAAACTTTTTTATAAAGATTTTTTCCTGTCTTTGATATCACAGATAATTATAATTACACATAAATACCACTCGAAGATGAGCAGACAAAAATGCAGTATGATACCAGGCTTTACCTTTCTTTTCACTTACAATAATTTCCCTCATACAACACCCCGTAAAAAAAAGAATTAATATTTGAAACACAAAATATTCAGAATATCCAATATTCTGAATCATACCTTTGCTTATAAATTATACACCAAAACAACTAATTCTTCTCTCACTACAGTTTAACACCAAATAACCTCCATCAGTATCATGACTGTTATGTTCTAGAACAGTATATAATATACGTGATATGCAAGTGGAACATATAATTATGTTTTAGAAATGTATTATTATATTTAATTGGAACTGGTGCCCAGAATAATATTGGTTTCTGAGAGTCCAATAAGACATAGACTTATATTTTCTAAATACACTCAATGAAAGCTTTTTGATTCATATATGGGTACATCTGGGGAAAAGAATACCCATCTCTGAAAATATCTGAAAATTAGAAGTATACGTTATGCCTCACAACATAGCAACTGACCTCAAACTTCCCTCATAAAAACAACAACAACAACCACCAAAAAGCAAGACTTGAAGACATCTGACAGAAAAATCTTGAAAGTAAATGCAAATTCACGGAAATTGTAACAGATTGCCACATGGAGGTTGGTGCTGGGAGATGTTGTTCTGAGTGACGAACTATCTAGCAGTGAGAATCTAAAAGTCATAATAAAGTTGTAAACATGGTATTGATCACTTTCTTAAAGTCCGCTGGAAGGAAGGTTTCAAGGTATCTCCATACTAGCCAACATTTTGAAAGACTTGAACAGGTCAGAATAATGACTTTTGGAAGGTGAATAGCTTCACAAGAAGACACCAGGGGTTTTCTACTAAATTCTGAGCTACTTCTCCAATTTCTCCTGTTTCCCCCCCAGAAGTTTTCCCTATCGTGTCAGCATTAAATAAGTACTTGAAGGATAGGCTAAAATGGTGTCTTCCAATCTAACCTTGCCATGCAGCTATACCAAGGTTACACTTTACTGGTGTATTCTCACAACACTCTTCTATAGCTGGTGAAAGCTAGAGCATGGTACCTGAACCTATAAGGAGCAAAAGGACACATCAATATTTTCTGATTGGTTTTTTTCTCAGGAAAACCAAGCAAAAATGAGGAGTAGAAGCATAGGCTATGAAACTGTGCATTCAGTTTTGAGATAAAACTATTAAATCATTCAGTAGGGACATTGATTTGTGAGTAGTCAGGAAGTAAAAATTTCCTTTCAGGAATTACAATGCTATTCCATATTCAAGCGATCTAGGAAGGTAACGGAGGTAAATGATACCAACACAACAATCCATGCTATATCTTAATCTTCTCTATTCCCCTAAGTATGAATAAATGTGAAAACTAGAATGCTTGCCAAAACAGCCTCCTTTGCCAAACTATACTAATCCCTGTAGTGTTCCCCACTGGGGGAAGGATGGATTTTAAAATGCAGGCATATTAAAAGGAAACAACAGAACTGCATACTCTTCAGTTATTCACATAAACACTTGGCTTGCACATACAAAACAGTAAGTGGTGCATTCACACGATCAAGTGTATTACTCACTACATCATTAAGGAAATATATGCTAGAACTGTATAGAAAGTGACCACCTTTACAAAGAGTTTTGGGGGTTTTTTTAATTGAGTTATTCTAAGCACTTCCACAGAAACTTATATCCTTAGAGAAAAACTACATATGAAATCAAACGAGTTTGTAATCATTGCTTTGTCTCAGAATGGAATTCAATTTGACCTATTACTTTCAAGTTTTCACCTTAACCAGAACTGAAACATAAGTACTACAGAATTTCTGAAATTCAGAATACTGGTTTGACTAGCCATTGACACCACCTAGCATGGATCAACTTCAGGAGGAGAACAGTCTGCACCAGCTAGTGCTTGCAAGGCCACAGTTCATTGTAGTCTTTTTCAACCACCTGCTTCCTCAACTCATTCCCCATGTTTTCTCATCAGCATGGTCCTGCAGTCCAAGCCTTCTCTTCTCCACCCTTACACTATGCCAACCACCAGTTTCTTGATCAAAGTTGTTAGATTTGAACCTGCCTAAGATGAGCTTTGAGCACAATGTCTCCTTTTCTCCAGCAGTGTAGCCCTGTGTGCTGCAGGTCCTACTTTAATCTCTCTGCTATCAGCACAACTCCTTCTGATCCCTGGCAAAGCACAGACACCATTAATGTTTCCAGGGCAGTGCCCTGCAGCTGGTTCACTTTAGCTTCTCAACCTCTTAAGATTCAGGCAGCTGAGAAGATGACATAGGATTGTTCTGGGAGCGCAGATGACAGTTAGGTTCCGGCTGAGGAAAGAGACCTGAAAGCTAACAATTCTTCCAGCATGAAACCCTTATTTGAGGCATGCCACCATCACATGAACTTTTTCCATTTTTAAAAGGTGTGTTTTCCAGGGAGACAAGTTCATTGACCATTTCAGTAATACAAAATGGTTCCAACCAGGTGACACTTAAAAAACATACTGCATGGACAATAAAGCTAGGAAGAAATGGCTGCATGACATCACCAGAACTCAACCTGGCTCAAAAAAAACCACTTGCTCAACTCCAGCTGAAAATTGTACTTCCCAGTTCTTTGAGAAAGATAAATCAAATCCCAAATGTTACTCAGCCAATTACTGGACAGTTTTCATCATTGATTTACTCATATAGGCATCTAAATCTCATAGTCAAAGCAATGCAGCTTAATTTTTTAGTACTAATCTTTTAATGTCTTTAGAATACTATCAAACTGCTATGAGTTTATACAAGCTTGTATAAGTATGCCTGTGTTCATGGGCTGGGAATAGCAGATGTGTGCATGCAGTTGTGCTTTCAGCATGTGCAAGTTGGGCAACTGGAATTGGCTATTTGTGCACGATCAGCTTTGAAATTTGGTTTGCCCCACACATTTGTTTGTAAATCATACCGCCTCTCTTCACAAATGTGCTTGATTTTGTGTTCCCTGTGATGTTTCTTAAAACAGCTTGCAAAGAATATTAAAAAGCTTGTTCTAATCTGCAAGCGTCTACATCATTTCATCTCTGCGTCCAGTTCAAAACCCATGAGGTACAGTCTAATTGCACACAAATCAATATAAATTTTTTATTGGCTTGCCACAGGCACAATCTCTAAACAACTTTAATTTAAAGCAATGAACTGACACCAAATTTTAAAATTCATTAAGTTATCAATCCTTTTTAATACAACAATTATCTGCTTTTTATATGGGCAAACTGTTTTTATTTACTGCTATGTTCAATCTAGTTTCATACACCCAAAGAAACAGGGATTCTATGTCTTCTTGGGGAACTCTGTTCCTTACCTTAACAGACTCTATGTCAGGAAGATTTTTCTAACTGGGTTTTGACCCAATGCCTAATATTTTCAACAGCTCTTGGATTAAGCTAGTTCACACCTGTTCTGTCTTGGTTTAAACCTTTTCCACACAGTGACAGGACGGACAAGCTAGTTTTATGTGCTAAAAAAAAAAAGTTTATGTTTAAGAAAACAATATTTGCAAATTTGGATCAAATTTGGTGAATAATATCAGCTAAAGAATTATCTGAAAAAAAAAATCACATGTAGTCAGAAAACATTTGGAAAAACTCCTGGGAATTTCCCACCCTCCTACAACCTCAAAAGAGCTCCAAAATAGTTAGCAAATTGGCAGGGGGCAAAAGAGGTGGCAGAAATGTTTTATTTTTGATAGTTAAGGCACCATTTGGAATACTCAAGACTCAGGTCCAAATGACCATGCTTGTTTTAAAGGATGGGTTTTATGCAAGGAAGATCTACTGGTGAACGTATCAACACTTGCAGCAGGCACAAGTTTTAGAATAGGCAAAGAGGTTGTTGGATTCAAATTTACCCAATTAAATTGTGTCTTCATTGACCACATAAAGGGATCTAGAGTCGTAAGACGCATCAAAAATATTGTTCATTTTTCCATTCATATTATTTTAAAAATCATATCTGAAGAAAAATAACCTCAAACACAAGCACTTAAATGGAAGTATGTATCTGGAAATAGTCAATGTAATTTTTTACTGCATGGGCAGACATCTCATATCTATAAGCAACGCAATACTGGTCTTTTTAAAAGAGATTGTGATGCAACATTTTTAGGTGGAATGTTACTAGAAAGAGCTGTGGGAAGTATAAGAAAGACAAGCAAAAATAATTTCAAGTTCACAATGACTAAGAACTTAAATATGCCCTACTTCAGGAGTCACAGATAAAAAAGTTAAATATATGTAAATTTACTAACCCACACAGGTACATGTTATATACTGGTGGTAGGCTCTTAACCAACTGAACAGTAAAGTTCACTGTAGAAGCCTTATTTTGCCCCTCATTTCTATCCAATCCCATAGCATCAAATTTCACATATTGTCATTATTACAATCTGGGGGGGGGGGGAAGAGCTTATTTATGCTCTGCAGTTATTTGTGAGGCTGCAATAAAAAGTTACAAAGAGTTACAAAGCTGTTGCACTTTGCTTACACAACAGACCTGAAAAGACCTGGGCAAACTACCCTACACAGTTTGTCAAAAAAGTCATCTAGATGTGACTTCTGTCATGTATGTACTTTCATGGGGAGAAAACAGAAGTAGTTAAAACTCATGAAAGAGATTGAAAAATATTGTTGATCTAGAAAACTAGGTAACATTGAGTCAGAATCACGGCATGGGTTTTTTAACAATGAACCTGACCAGGCATTTAAAGAAAGAGGCAGATATTTGATGAATTTCCCATCTCTTGAGGACTTCTGAGTAAGACAAATTGTAGTCTTCACACACGTGAAAGGAGTAAATCGATGAAATCCTAGGGCTAATGGGTAAGAAGGCAAACTACATGATCTAATGGCCACTGCTGACCACAAAATTGTTCAGTCTAGGTTCACAGAAAACAGCTTAAGTCCCATCATTCTTTCCATTCATGGGGAGGCAGGGCTTGGGTCAAGATGACCTGGCGGAAACACAAATGAGGATTAGTATACTCAGTATCCTAGGGATTAAGTAAAATTGTCTAAATGTTTAAAACACATTTTTACATTTAATGAAACCAAACTTTTTTTAGCTGACAGTAGATTCCTTTTCTTATCCAATAATTATTAAAGATCATAAAGATATAGTTACAATTTATGGGTGTTGAAATAATTTGGCTGTTTTACAACGCACCCGAGGCATACAGATATATCTTTACAATCACACACCCTGAACTGTGTGAGCACCTGGCTGTGCTTGTTGCATACAGAGGGAGGGTTAAGAAAGTACTTCCTAAGTTACTGTTAGTTACATAGAAAGAAGTGGGAAACACATTTAAGCAGGAAAAAAAAAATAGTTTGAAACAAAGCTGAATTCTAGGACTGTCACCATCAGTGGGAAATTAATGAGTTTATTGGGCTATTCATTTAACACTTCAACTGGTTTTTTCCCTCTGCGTAACAGAAAGGTGGTACTGTTTAGTTTACTCTCCATAAGAACCTATTATGCACAGCTTAAAGGAAATCCTAGCATATCTTAGGACACATAGTGGAAAATAGAAAGAAAATATTCTCCAGTAAGTAGAAGTATAATTACCAATCAAAATTCAGCAAAACTTCAACCACCATTTTACTCGACTTACTATGCACAGAGTAGGAAAATATGCCCACTTGTCCACTAAAATATTTTTATTTCCCCTCCCAACATGGCAGTGTCAAGTCCTGGAAAGAAACAACTTTAACTGCCACAACCTAAAGACTGAAAAACCTAGAGGCTGCTGAGAGGAGAGCCCAGCTCAAGACACCCTGAGAAACAGTCCTGGAGAGCTGCTGCCTGAGCACTACACAGCACTGCTGTCCCAGTCGGTACCATTACTCAGTTACTCTGAACCTGATGGAAAAGACTTCTGCTATTTCTTAACTTCCCCCAACAAGTGAAGTCTCCAAACTGGGAAAGAGACAGCTGGCTTTTCATCCTTAGAACATTAACTTTAAAACAATCAACTATGGCACTAAGACCATTCCAGGAGGTACAGCAAAATTTAAAACATACAGTAGAGAAGTACTCTGGAAACATATGACAGAGGAGCAAAAATATGAAAAGGTTTTGTGTTCATGTTTTATTTTAAAAGGAATCTTGAAAGATTCCAAATTAAAGTATCATTCATTAAAAACATAGACGAGCCTTTTCTACATAATCCCATTGCCATTCCCACCATCTCTTTTCTGCTTTTGCAATCAGCACAAATGTATTTATTTTACATATATATTTATTAAGATTTTTTTTAAGTATTTTGAGGATAGCTAAGAGAGCTGTCATAAATCATTTCTGCTGAGTTCCTGCAATGGTCCTGAATTCTTCAAAATTGAAATCAGCTCTGTGAATGTAAAAGACATAAACAGTCAGCCCTGATGACTAAAAAAGGCGAATGAGGTAACAGTAATGCCGGTGAAGCTGTTTGTCTCGAATGTACCATAAATAGTGAAGTGAAATTAGAATTTTTCAATCAACATCAGTTATGCACATGCATGCATAACACACACGTATGAAAAAACTGCCTGATGAGAAGCAGGCAGGATCAGAAGTTCAAGCAGAGGTTCTTGCAAAAAAAGAAAAAAAAATTGTTGGGATTTTTAATGTTGTTGTTGTTTCTGTATTATGGGATCAGGCTGCAGGAAACAATGGATTGGAGTACAGACTTCCTTTACTTCCTGCAAACTTCCCCCATGCAAAAGTCACTTTTGTCTGTCATATATCTAGACCTACTGAGACTTCCACCACTACACTTACATCCAATGATTGAAAAAAGACATCATGCATCACTAACAGCCATATCTGCTCACTGTATTGAAATGAACTGATCAACATACCTCCACAAGTGCTGCTCCACAGCTATAATTGGTCTTCTCTATATATGAAGAAAATAAGTAAAAATACATACATTCATAATAAATAGGAATATATATTTAAAATAATATGCAGAATCTTTCCAAAACCTTTCTTCCTTTAGAAATCAAAGTATTTTTCAACTATTAATTAAGATCTGAAAAACTGCAAACAATTAGTAAGGTAAAACACAGAGAGTGATTTGTCCAAGGTTAAGGAGGAAATCTGCGGCGCAGTATGGAAGTCCTATTAGATTTCTTGCCTCTTTGTCTGGTTCCTTAAAACTATTCTCCTAAAATACTGATTGCAATTAGCCTCCATGGAACCACGACACCATTTAATGAATGATACAACAGGAAAAGCCTCTCTCCGAAAAAAAACGGTCTTTTCTGTTTCAGTAGTATATTTGTAATGCACAGTGACAGGAGAAGACCAGAAAAAGGGACATTTCTCTTGAGTGGGTCATTAATTAGCACAGATTGCCTGACTTCAGTCCAAGAAGTCTATGCCAAGGAGGAATCCTGCACTGCCTTTCCTCTCTGAGCTTGGAGCAGTCCCCCAAACACATTAGCTCAAGAGCACAGAAGGAAATCACGAAGCCAGGTATGGAATTGGCCTTTCTGAGCAATAAAGACATCCTTGAAACAGATCATGGGCCAAAGGGCAGAAATCGTGTCTACCAACTCAGGAAACGGGGATGAGGAGAACGCAGAATATAAACATTCTCAAAACTAAGGATAGTTGTTTTGCCTGGAAGAGGTGTTTTACACAA
Organism: Syrrhaptes paradoxus; assembly: GCA_013400615.1. Lineage (NCBI taxonomy): Eukaryota > Metazoa > Chordata > Aves > Pterocliformes > Pteroclidae > Syrrhaptes > Syrrhaptes paradoxus. The sequence goes on along the minus strand of VZTO01016092.1, from coordinate 74,688 downwards.
TTTCTACAGTTACATTGTTTACTGGTCGATGAGCGATGATTCTGAAGTGCAGGCTTATATGCAAATCCCCAACTCGCTAAGGCTTAGAAGGGGTCAGAAATGAGGTTTATTTCACAGAGTTTCCTGCTAGTTAACAAATTCTGCAAAGGTTCATTTGTTAGGGACAGCTCAATGCATTGTGTTTTTTTCCTTAAAAAAAAAAGTTATTACAAACGCTCTTTTGACTATAAAAAACAACTGGCAGCTTTTAAAAGTCGACATTAGACACTAGATAATGCAGAAGTTGGGAATACTATTATTTGAGTTTCCTAAACCATATAAAATATGTGATCATGGAAAAGGTTCGGGCAAGACTGCATTAGCTTTCTCAACATAATCAGTATGGGCTGGTATTCATTATGCTCCACACTGCAACCCAGAATAAATTACTCAGTGGCTCCCAGAAACCCACTTTGGAAAAGTCCATTACTCTCTGGCAAAGTAATGACTAACCCAGATGCTAAAGCTTCTTGAAGTTTTGTCCCTTCACTTAACTGGATTGTCTCTATGCCATCCAGCATCATCTGCAATCTGGCACTCTGTAATACATCTCTCCCCTATAATTTTTTTGCCCTCAGAAGTACTTTCTGTGCTTTACATTTCCCATTTTCTTCAAACTATGTCATTTCTCCTGTAGATCGCTATGGAAAGGGCTAAGCATGACAGAGCCGAGTGAAAAGATACTGAAGTTTCATCACAGAATAAGAACATAATTCAAGCTGGAAAGGACCTCAGGAGGTCTACAGTTCAAACTCTTGCTCAAATCAGAGTCAGGTCTGAGGTCAGACCAGGTTCCTCATGGCTTTATCTAGTTGTTTCTTGAAAACCTCCAAGAACAGAGCCTGCACAACCTCTGTGAGGAACCTGCCCCACTGCCTGGCTGATGTCATGAGGATAAAGACTTTCCTGATATCCAGTCTGAATCTCTTCAGTCTCTCATCCTCCCACCATGCACTGCTGTGAAGAACCTGACTCTTGACACTGATAACCTCAATGGGATGCTGGGGGGCTGCTGTCAGCTCCCCCTGAGGCTGCCTTCTCCCCAGGCTGAACTAGCCCCTCTTCCTCAGCCTCTCCAGATGACGTGCTCCAGTTCCTGATGATTTTTGGATCCCTGCCCCAAACTAAAGATGATTAAGCTGACTTCAGATATAGAGCCAGAAGAGATTTGTCAGTCGGATGAACCTGTTCTCTAAAGAGTGAGTGCAGTACAATGCCAGGACTTTGGAACTCAAGTGAGGACCTCTCACAGCACTGCACCTTCTGTATATGTCAAGTATATGTATATGACAAGTCAGGTCTAGAAAAACTTCATGACATGAATATACTGAACGCTCTCGCTCCGTAAGTCTATGCCAGTGTACTCACAACTTTACTTGGCAGCACAAGTCTGATCTCTGTCAAGAGCCTCAAGTGTCATGTCCAATTCAGTTACCAAAAGACACATGAAAATCTGGCNGTCGGATGAACCTGTTCTCTAAAGAGTGAGTGCAGTACAATGCCAGGACTTTGGAACTCAAGTGAGGACCTCTCACAGCACTGCACCTTCTGTATATGTCAAGTATATGTATATGACAAGTCAGGTCTAGAAAAACTTCATGACATGAATATACTGAACGCTCTCGCTCCGTAAGTCTATGCCAGTGTACTCACAACTTTACTTGGCAGCACAAGTCTGATCTCTGTCAAGAGCCTCAAGTGTCATGTCCAATTCAGTTACCAAAAGACACATGAAAATCTGGCTTATATGGTTAGGAAGTAACAGTGAAAAGTAACGTGAAACATTATCCTAATGAAATCACTCAAGTAAGACAGAACCACATTTTTTCTTTAAAATGGTCTTAAAATCTTTTATACAGTCACTCTTACTCAGACATGATAAATTCCCTCTTTCACATCCATTCTTGAACCTAAGATATCTTGCTAATAGTAACAACAGTGTATATGTGCAAAACCATTTTTCAATGAATACATGAAGCAACAGATATCAAAATACAAGGTCTGCATCTCCCCTACCATCCATATGCATTCTGAAAAGAAAAAAGAATAGAAACAGATTTTTTATAATGCCACTTCTCCCACTCCAGTTCCACCAGTACCTTACAATGTGCTTATCAGCACACATCATATCTCGGGGTCGGACTTTAAAAAAAAAATGCAAGGGGAAAAACATTAACTAGGCATGGAAAGAAGCAAATGCAATAACCATACCAGAAGATATTTAAGAAGAGGAGGGGTATGAATCACCAAGTCCAATGTTAAAAATGCAGCCTACATTGAAGTCAGTAGCCAAATCCCTCAGAATTTCAAGATGCAAGATCTACCAGTGAGGATTCATATACAGATCTGAAGCCACTCCCAAAGTAGAGACATGCCTGGAGATGGACCTCTCCAAACCAGTGTGCTAGACACAGAGGCCAACTGTGATACTTGAGGCTGAAATCTGCCAGCATGCTCTCGCTCCGTAAGTCTATGCCAGTGTACTCACAACTTTATTTGGCAGCACAAGTCTGATCTCTGTCAAGAGCCTCAAGTGTCATGTCCAATTCAGTTACCAAAAGACACATGAAAATCTGGCTTATATGGTTAGGAAGTAACAGTCACCCATTTTTGTTTTGGGATCCGAGTCTCCCCAGTCTCTTTAAGGAGACATTTTTTGTGTATTTAGTTTCAACATTCACACTAATATCCTTATTAAGCAACCCTGAGACAGAGACCAAGAGCTTAGTAAAGCCATTCTCTACCAAATACAATACATTCAAATATAACCACAGTGCGGAAAAAAAAAAAGTTATTACTATTTTAAGTAGTCATTGAGAAACAGTTTATCTACCCAAGTTCTCCGCACACTCTTCCTTGTGCTCTTCAGATACATCACTGACCAGGACAACTCCAGGGTAGTTCTATTACCTCCCATCAACAGCAGCCCAACTCACTTATGCACTTTAATTTTGGGGCAGAGTAATGTACTGTCTTTCCAGGGATATCAATAGGTCCATTCTGCTCACACTGCATGAGTGTCCTTCACCCTTCCCTCCTGTCTCTCCCCTCCTTATCCTCCCATGCCAGGAAAGGAAGGAATTCTCCTTTACCTGCTCAAATATTCAATAATAATTTCAGCCATCTGTTTCTATACAACCAACTCTTCATAGAAACCCACCTAAATGGCAAGCCATTAGAGATTAAGATTATTTATTTTAGTTTAGTGACGTGTCACTGATTTAATAAAATTAAAAATAACTAAGGGTTTGGGAAGTACTATGGCTTATCTATGTAAAAACTCACTCTCTTGCCAATACATTCTATCGCTGCTGACAGACATTAGAACATTCCTTTCATCTCTTTCCTCTTCTTGAAGTTTAACCTATCCTCTTAAGGAGTATTTGCTTTCTCCAAGATAGATTATACATTGTATGCAACATGAAAACCTTATGCACTTTCTCTACCATCTGCAAGTCTTTTCTGCCCACTTCTTTAAAAAGAATTAAATAAAATAGTTCTTTTAATTTTTTGGATAAATAAACCAGGATTAGTAAACAAAAATTATTAGTATTTCAAGATGTGTGAATTTAAATTAGAGAAGCACTATTGAGTACAATCGATCAAACGTCCAAGTCTAATGGGACCAAATTTGGAATGCAAACTGTGATAAAGAGCGAATATGAAGCATACACATAACACACACTAAATACCCCCTCTATTCATGCAGAAAACATGATCTAATATGGGATTTATTTCTTTCAAATAATTCTTTCTGCATCCCAGTGTGATTCCAGGATGTGCAAATTAAGATAAATTTTATGGGTCAAATTCTTCTTAGTGCTACATGTGCTCAAGTCAACTGAAATTGATGACAACTGGATGCTGTGTCAGAAGATGGAATTTGGCACAGAAAATCACAATGTAAGGAGATGTTATAAAAATAAAAATGACATGGAGCTTTGAATGAGGGAGGAAACAATTCTCAATGTGGCCTGGGAGAGAGAAAAGCAGAGAGAAGCAGAAAAAGCTGACCCAATAGCTGGTAGATAATCAGTTAAGGCTCAGTTGTCAAAACAGAGCCAACTGTGAGCATCTGAATGAGAATTTTAATAATAATAATTTTCTAGGCTCTAGATGAACCTAGCTCCATTTCATAACTCTAATGGAAGTAAAGCAACATCAGCTTGATCCACCTAGAGCTTAAAAGAGGAGAGACTAGTTTATTACTTCTGCATTCTTTGGAAATGCAAAATAGCTATCTGAGACTTCATCATTGCAGACATTCATGTCTAATCTTATTGAAAAAAATAGTGTGATGAAACCTTCCATATGAAGTTCTCTCCTTTTTCTTCTTTTATTTTTTTTTTTACAACAGAAATGTCCCTAAAAGAAGCCTGTGTAACTTGCATAATAGACCTAAATCAAAAACAGATTCACATATTTGTGTAGATGATTTAGCAGTAATGTCTCTAGCAGTGGGAGTTTGCAAATATTATCAAGTCCATGTTCATGTTTTATGACAACTGACCGATGAAAACCAGAAGCTATTCTGACACACATTTTAACCCATTTTTCTGCTACTGGAATGAATATGAGCACAAATGTCTTCCTGGTTAAATTTTTGTTCATTTGAGGGAAATGTGAAGATGTGTCATGTCCTCAGCTGAGTTCCAGAACTATTCAGGATGTCATGTAGCATTTAATTTCAAGCTCCATTTAGAAAAAAGAATTAAACAACTAACCTGGAACAGCTATCCTCCCAGCTGTTGGATGATTCATTTCCATCACAAGTCCATTGTGCAGCACCTAGGAAAAAAAACCCAAAACATGTTTGTAATAATAAAAAAAAAAAAAATCAGTTCCTAAACTCAAGAGGGAAAAGACAGATAAATATTATCATGTCCTTTCACAGAAAATCTGAAAATACAGGGAGCTACAATTCAAGTGATTTGTTTAATTTGTAAAATGAAAGCCCTCATGTTTTGACAACACTCTCTATTTTATGCGTCTAAATAAATGCTTCAGTATGACTTTACAAGTCTATCTTTAGGCTCTTATATCCAACACCAAACATAAGAAACCGAGATGCAAGCATGTCATGCTTTCAATCACCAATGGACAACTAGTACCAACATGGAAAGAGAATTAAAACCTTCACCCACTTTCACTTTTAATCTGCAATATGTATTGAAGGCCTATACACAACTTATGCTCTAGTGGTTTTTTTCACAGTTACTCAGTTGCTTTTGAGCTTGTGACGGATCACACTATGAAACCCTGTCTTAGTAGTTCTTACAAACATTCAGGAAAGATGCCATAATTGTGATGTTATTTCTGGGGTTTTTTTGAGTGGGCATGCCATGCTTCAGCTCCGTGCATATCTGTACGGGATGATTATTCATCACAATTTCCAGTGCCTTGTTATTCACCTCAAACAGAAAATAACCTATGAATGTACGATACCAAAATTCTCAAGCAACAGAGAAAAATAAATTCATAATAGCAAACTCACTGCTACTGTTAAAGAGAATTCTGCATCCAAAGCCAATAAGTAATCTTTATCATTTCCTTACCTACTACTCTGCCATTCTTCTAACACTCTTATCTTAATCACATAATCAGAATTCTTAAAAATTATTTGCTTTGTTATTGAAGTATCCTCTACAAATGAAAAGCCTCCCATTAACCAATTATTTTCATATCCAATGTAACAACAAATCTGATATAAAACAGAGTGCCTTGCCAAATGCATCAGCTATAGAAATGAAAGATGGGCAAGACTGTCAAGTGATCATGCAATCCATCTACCTACTTGCCTTGCACCATGAACAACACTAGCAACATTGACTATTAATGACAGGTATTGATGTAATTATTCTTGAAAATTTCCAGTTAACAAGATGACCATTTTCTTATGTAGTCTGCACTATATTCTTGATTTTTATTGTTAGAACTTTTTCTTCTAATACATAATCTAAATATCTTTGCTTTGTATTAAGCATCTTTATTCTTGTCTTTTCCACAACTGGACACAGAAAACCAATCACTAGCATATTTATAACATTCTTTTACATACTGGAAGACTGTAATCACATCCTCCTTCAGTCTGGTCTTTTCTAGACTAAACAAAACTAATTCCTTTAGCCATTCTTTCCAGGTCAAATTTTGTGAACCTTTTATCTCTGTAGAATAGCACACTTAAGAAATTCCCATTCCTGAACAGGTAGTGTCAAAAGGTCAGGTCAGCTTTCTCCTAGCTTGTGGGGTGAGCCTATTTAGCTGACATTTAGAAATCCAGATATTTCCGATAATAGATGCTGGCGGAAGAATGTCTGTTCACTGGTCTAATTGTTTGGCACTGTACCAAATCATTAGTTCTATTTCTCTTTCGGAAGGTTAACGCCAATTTTGATAGACATTCAAGTGAGACATTCAGAATTTTTTTTCCAAATGAGAGAATTGGAAAATATAATTGCTTGTTTTAACTCACATTTAGAATCTTTCCAGTTATGCCCTTAATCAGTTTTGATTTAAAATTTGGCCTCCTTTCTCCTTAACTTACTTATACAGGCTTTCTTTATGCATTTAGTTGATTATTTGTGACGTAAATGCAAGAAAACATGCTTATTTGAACTTGAAATCAACAGCACGCTCAGGTGCACAAGCACTTCTTTAGATGTCAAATTAAATGCTGTACCTAAATGTGGCACAATTTGGTTAAAGAAAAACATACAGATTATCTAGCAGCTACTCAGGGCTCCACAAAATTAATGCCTTCCTGTGTTCCAGGTCTCTAATTCTTATTCTGATAAGGCAGACATAGTACTTTTAAAATATTTCCTTTTGTTAGATTCAAATTCCATCTCCCTTTTCTTTACAGAATGAACTAAGAAAAACCTGCAGTATCTTTTAGAGTCACCCATCTAACTTCTATTCCCTTTTAAATGAATTGCTTAAGACACAGTCAAGCTTCCTTTCGATTTTCATTATAAGTACGGTGTTGATTTTCCCTCTCAAATACATTTTCCCAAAAACACTGCAACTGTCATTACTCTTAATCCTCTTATTTTCTACAATTATTAAGCCTATACGGGTATACTCAGTTCCATCTTTTCTTTTCAAGAAAACAACCCCCAAGCGATGAATCTGGCCAAAGACGTGGCTTTTTTCCCACATCAGCAATACTGTTTAAAAGAAGTGTGCAATTTCCTGTTTCAGGTATTCCACTATTAGGATTCCCAAACAGAAACTGTAAAAACAACTTCACTGACTCCTCCTCATGCACATTCTAAAAACTATGAAGGAAACGTTATGATTACTGCTTTTGGGAGAATGCAACGTTCACGTCCATTATCATCAAAGACACGGAAAGTCTGAGGACAAAGAGACAGAACTTGAAGGCCTTCTCCATCGTTTTGTACTGCTCAAACAGCCATGATCCTTCTGACGTGGTAAAGCCCCCTATCCCCTTCTTATTCACCTTAGCACACCATAAGGAATTGATGAATCAAGAGGATCATGTAAAAGATGATGGCCATCAGTAGATCCATTTCTTAATTTTCCTTTCTGTATGGCTTACCTTCCAGGCTAGAAATACTCTATTAATTTATTGCCTGTTACCATTTGAGATTTTATGAATCAAATTAATGTTTGGGTGGCATTTTATAATGATTATAGAGATCATTGTAAGGGAAGCAGAAGCACAGTCTTCTGTCTTTCAGAAATAACCTTCTCATGCCATTTCATTTTATTCCAAATATAGTCACCTTACAGATTAAAGAAGGAAACTCTCTTGTCTGTCTACTGGTTAATGAAAAGAAAATGTGATGTCACCATTTTGTAACAATATCTCAACAACAGTACCAGTAGTGTCCTGCTGTTATTTGTGACATGTTCATGTAGGGTTTTTTTTCTGTTCTTGTATTTTTATGTCTTTCCTCCTGACACTTAGAGACTTTTCCTTTGCAGTTCTCTTATTTGCATGAAAGAAAAATGGCACAACATGAAATAGTAAAAAAATCTCTGCATTCTACTGAAGTCAGTAGAACAAAGGGTTTCTCTGATTTGTGCCATCTGTTACAATGATTCCTGCATCAACTTTTGCTGCATAATTTTTTTTAGAATGTCTTTTCTTGCAGTCTGAACTTGAAAAACTATATAGATATTATATATACAATGCAGAATATATGTCATTCTCTATCATTAGTTGCTACAATTCTACTTTGGGATTATTTATTGTATATGCAGACAGTATCAGATTTGCCCAAGTTACAAAAAGAAAACATTACTTGGTGATGGATAAAAACAACAGAAGTCACTATATTTTAAATTTATTTAGCTAGTGTAGGTCATTACATTGCTTTATTGAAACTACAGCAAATAGAAAAATTCATATGTCTTCTAACCTCAGAGAATAAAAGAATTTAATTTAAAAATTACTTCAATATTATTTTCCCTATACTATATGTAAGGAAGTCCACATAGAATCTTTTAAGCAAAGATCTTAACATTTCAGTTGTGTAATGCAAGCCAAGGGTAATTTAATATATTTCATCACATATATTCTCAGCTGTTTCATCATTTCCTTTTAGCTTGTCATGAGAAAAACTATGGAGGATATATCCATCAGCTGCTATGAAGCTCATAGTAGTTCAGATATAACAACTTCAATGATTAATTTTGCTCCTTTCCCTAATGTTGTTGAGAACTGCAAGTTCAAAACTACTTAAAATTTTTATAACAGGCAGAGTAAAAATCCCTTAGCCATCTGCTTTCACAAGGAGGATCAAACATTAACTCTAGTTATTTCTTGCATTCTCACCTTGTTCAAAACAATTATTCAACTGACACCACTCTTCTTCATTAATATTTATATTAGCATTGGGCATGTCCAGTTCAATGTACTTTTCTTTCAGTATTTGAGTCTCTTTTGAATTTCTCTTAAAAGCTAAGTGACATATAAGGAAGAAAATGAGAATAAAATGAACTTCAAAAGAAACATAATTATGACAGAAAAATACAATATAGCTGAAGAAACAATTTTAAATTTCATCTTCATGTGAAAGAGTTGCAAGGCTGAAAATCTAGATTCAAATAAGGGCTTTATCTTTGACCACTTGGGACTTTAGACATTCTTTACAAGACCATATGGTACATACAGTGGTGCAAGACACTTTTTCATCTTTCACAGATCAAGGAAAAAGGTGAAAGTCACATTTTTTTTATGACTGAACTGCTCCTTAAGGTAGTAAGATGCACAGACTATTAAGGCATACAGTGGCTTTCTTTAGGACTTATGTCTGAGTACTTATTTATCTATCTAAAAAACAGCTAGAAAAACTACCACCAGCAGTACATGGCTTCAGGATGATTTAAAGAAACATGTTTTCTCTTGGACGCCCCACAAATTGTAAGAATACCTGATGATGATGAGTCCCTTAATTGATAAATACAATAACTATACATACACAAAAGGACTCTTCTGATAAAAAGATTATATAGCAAAATAAGAAAAGCTGTAAAACAGAAATTAATTATTAATATTAATGAGCACTACTCTTCCTTGCACGCCTCAAAAATGAATGGCTCTCTTACATGTTAAGGAAGTAAAATACTTTATTGTATTACTGATGCAGCAGCACAAATGGCAAGTAGGAGAATCAGAAACATTGTTTCTGCCTTTTTCATGGGGATAATGTGCTGCTTGGCCACCTATGTTTGGCCATCTGGCAAGTTTTGCAATTATCATAAGGTCCATTTCATATCACATTAGTTCACTTCAACTGTAATGTAACCGACTATGCACGTAACCAATCACCCACGACAGTGTGGTTACTCTTTGAACTGCCAGTAAATTTACAAATCCATTCTAGGTCCTATCCAAGATAAAATCCAAATCCAAATCTAAGGAGATGCTGGAACCGGAAACATATCAAACATGTTGTCAGCACTGCTCCACCCGGCTCCCCAAAGTTTAAAAAGTTCTAGTCAATGTAGAGCTGCACATTCGAAATATGCATTTGTAGATTTACCACTCTCACAGTTTAATCTAGAGTTCAGTGAAAAGGGTTCTGAGGGCCACAAAGGAAATGATGTAACCATATTCTCCATATTTTTGTAGCCACAAGATAGCTGGCTGTTGGCAAATGTAATTACTACTAGTGCCTCCAAACCACAAGAAAATAATAATACTGTTTTTCCTGTACATGCTGAACATGGAGCTATGGCAGTAATCACCCCCTAAAGAAGAAACAGCACGTGTCGCAAACACAATGCCATACTGGAATGACATCCCACACCCTAAAAGCACCTCTTTCCAAAAAAAAAAAAGATGTTAACTCATTTGAAATTTGAAAAGAATATTAAACGTATCCCTATCTGATGCCTGGTTCTGCTTGGTCTCATATTTCTAGTACAACATTACACAGCAGAATGTTTTGCAAATCAGAATGTTCTCTCTCCCCTATTTTCAATGCAATAGTGCCAATGTTTTCAACTCTTGTTGCCAATGTAAGTTGTCTTTTATTACTAATAACTTAATTATCCTTTCCAAACACAGCTTCTAACATATAGGGCTCACCTG
>VZTO01016092.1:36691-63795 GCA_013400615.1 Syrrhaptes paradoxus | reverse complement strand
ATATATATATTTGGTTCAAAAAAAAAAATCCCGATCCAATTAACCATATTCAAATACTTCTTGCTTTTCTAATTGGCTGCTGTGTCTCTTGTTCTACAACAGGACATCTCAACTGGGTTCCATTCTTACAATTTAACTTCCTTACTTTTTATTTAGTATCTTTTGCTTAAAGAGTTTTTACATCCTCCAGTCTAACAGTGGTTCTATAAACTAGCCTTCAATGTTGAATTTAAGTTTTACAGCGGCCACGATTTTAACACAAAAAGTCCTGCTCTGATACAGGACTTCGGAGTTTCTTACCTGCCTTCCTGTACATCATCACTTAAGTCAAGATTTGCCATTCTGTTAGCATGCTCTAGAACTAAATGTTCTAAAAAACCAATCAGAGTGACGAGAAATTGCTTCCCTTATGCTCTATCCCACTGTGACATTTGACCAGCTGAAGGTAGTTGAAGTCACCCATTATTACTACCTCATTAGACTTAGTTGATTCTTTGATCACCTACAACATTTTGGACTCAATATCCGTTTCCTGATCAGAAGGCTCAACTGTATAGCCCTAATACTGCTCCCCCAGCCCTCTGACATAATCTGTCTTCCTGTTCAGTTTATAGCTAGGTATTACACTCCCCTATTGATTTTTGTCATTCCAACATTCTTCTGTAATGGCTACTATGTCAAGATCCTCTTTCTTTGCCAAGAATTTCAAGTCACTTATTTTTTCTCTTACACATCTCACGTTGGCATACAGATATGTATAGATTTTGTACGTATTTGGGGAAGCAGGGAGTTGTCCATGCCATTTTTTTATTTAACTTTTAAATTCGACACTGTATTAGCTTTCCAGAATTTCTCAGTTGTCCCTCTTTTGCTTTTGCTGTACCTTTCTTTCTTGTCCTTTACACTTTGTATGACTGACATCATTAGCAGATGTCTTTAAATGGCGAGAGCCCTCATTTGTCAGCTTTTCCTCAACTCCTGTATGAATAATCACGCTCATTAATTTCCTATACCATCAATCTATTTTTACTAGGGTTCTAGAGAACCCCTTCCATAGGCGTTCTTCCTCCTCCAAAGCTCTGTGCAAGTATCCCAATGGAAATCCTATTTTTTGTCATCCATTAACTGAAATACCGAAAATCTGAAATTATGAAACCTGCACGTTAGACTAAAAGCAGTTCAGAAGGGAGCAAAAAGATAATCAAATTTCACCAGGTTTCCTGGATAAATTTCCAGGATTTTTTTAGTAGTTCATAACACTGGCACAGAATATGTCCACCACAGCGAACTCCTCTCAGGCACTCTATGAAACTCTCTTCTTCAAGTTCTGGCCTCACCCTCTACCTCCCCGAGAATCTAGTCAGCAAATTGTTTTTGTGGCCAACATGAACCAGGCAAATAATGTTTTCATCAATTCAATTTCCTAAATAACCTTTCAAATTCAATAACTGAAGTAAGATATGACCCTGATACTTAGAGTAGTTCTCATATTAATGTTTTACTTCCCTTAGCACCCACTACTACAAAATAAAAACGAAAAAATCCTCACTGCTAAATCAGCCACAATGCACAAAAGAAAGAGACATTAAATAATCCAAAAAAGTATTAAACAATGAAAACCATTTGTGAGAGAGCAGAAACACCTTTACCATTGTCTAATAGTCAAACACATACTTATTCTTGAGAAAAAGTACCAAATTCAACTTACACCTCACAGTCTAGGTAAATACGAGACAGCTGCTAAATACGTCTATATAAATCTCAAATGTTTTCATCAGATGTGTTGGAAAATAATGAGAGTAAAAGAAGGTACTTTTATTCTAATAGCAGGCCATATTCCAGTAAAGAATCGGGTTTTTAACTATTGTGAAGATGCAAGTATTTCAAAGGGGTTTATTAGCATATAGCACAATTAATATTTATAATTAATAGCAAGGAGATTAAGACAACAAAGATTTTTAACTCAGGCCAAAATATAGAAAAATGCAAGGACACAAGCCTGTAATTAACGGCATAAATTCTCTGATTTTCAAGGTTGCAGACCTGATGCTGACTTCAGAGGGCTCCCAGTGCTCAAAAATCAGGCCCCTTCCCTCAGGTGTCCAAGTACAGCTCCCTGATGACCTCTTGCCCCATCAGTCTGGAAACACGGCAGAGAGAATCCATCCTTACTGGTTAAAAAATACATATACTTTTCAGATGTGTTTTTTTCCTGAGAACTGAAACGTGATTGTAAAACCACATTTTGGTGGATTTGAATGTATAAATCCTAAATTCACAGAGATATTTTAAGCAAAGATGGTTGGCTGTACTGCTACTTGGATATGAGACCTGGCTCATCCTGATGGCAAGATGGGGTGGGGCTGTATTCAAAGCACTGGCTCTGGGATCAAAAAGCCTGTCTCCAGCTGCGGCATACCTTTATGTACAGCCTTCATAACTCCACACCAACCACCTGGAAGGCACTATAGAAACAGATTGATTTTATTACTGCAACAGGCTGAAATACTGACTGGTTTTGCTTCTTTCAGTTACAATTACCAGTAATTTACTACTACCAGTAGTGTTACAAATCACTGGTTTTCAATAATATTTTTCTACTTTAGATCATTTCAAATACAGGCAGCATTTAAATATTATATTTGCAGTTTCTCTGATCAAAAAGCATGGACAAATCTAACTAAAAGCATTTTTTTTAAATGCAAGTGAATGTAAAAATGAAGATAAGTGTCCTGGATTATACAGGCATTGCATTATTTTGCTGTCAAGAACACCACATGAAAGGCTTTTACTTTATTTTACTTCAGTGTGACTTATCTGCCATATTAAACAAAAACGAAATAAAAGTTTCCAGATGCTTTCCTTTATGGAAACTAACTTGTAAATGCAAATGAAGTGTATTCCTACAGATGTAATAAGCTAGGACGGCCATGCCTTCAAGCACTGTGTACTGTAAGTAGGAGACTGGTAGGGAGGAAATACCGAGAGCCTTTCCACTGCCATTGCTCCCAAAACAATTCTGTGGATATTTCATATGCTCGTTATATTCAAGGGTCATATCCAGACTTGCCTACAGAGCTGGCAATGATGAAGAGAAAATTCTGACGGTTTCTGTGGGGCTTCGTATCAGTGAGATTTTTCAGAAGTACCTTTTTGCCATGTGGTATAGGAGTAAGTCACACGCAGTTGCATGGACTGAAAAATGTACTGAGGTGTTTGTCCAACACATAGGGGAACTGTTATTTCAAAATGTGCAATCTTTAACAATACTGAACAGTAAGAACACTTCTAATGTTTCTGTTATAGAAATCATGTGTTTTCTCAGATAGGCATGCATGTTATGGCAAGAATATATTTATACAAGGAAAATAAATCTCAATAGTCAAGAAGCCTCAAATATTCACAAACTTACTGCTGGACTGATAGTAAGCAAAGGAACCTTTAACAATAGCATTGTACCATCACACTAATATATCACTCGGTTTCTGACGTTCCTTGAGGACCTCACCTGTTTCTCCCAGTACAAAGTACATAATCAGTATAGGTTTTCCAACCTTGCATGCCACACTGAGTTTCCAAGAGCCTTCTTTTAAGTACTCCATCCATCTTTCACCTGCCATGTAAGCGTCGCGGTTTATTTACACATCAGTCGTTGCTTTGTTAGAGCTAGTCTGTCAGCTCAGAGTACTTATACCCCTTCCCAGACTGCAAAACTTGTTCATCCACAGAGGAATGCCACTTATCATTGGCACCTGCTTAGTGTCGTAAAGTACATCCAGATGGGAGTATCTCCCTGCAGACCCTCAGCCTGCTGCAGGCACAGATTTGCTGCACCTCTGCTCAGAAGCGGTTTACTCCTGCGTGCTCTTGCATTGACCTTTGTAGACCTTTAGAAAGGGAATGGTGTCTGTGGTTTGAACTACAGCATTTTAACTTGAGTCAAAGGATCACTGTGCATAAATATAGGCAGGCTACACTGGTAAATAGGATTGATGCTGTCCACTTTTGAGTGTTGGATTCTTCTTCCTCAGGCTTTATGTCCTGGGCAGTCAAAGGAACTTTCATCAACTGAAACCCTGGCACATGGAGATCCTTCCTGACTTATACTCTGCCCCATTAACATTGGCCTTTGTAACAAAAAGCATTTATGATAGAGAACACCTAACTGCGCATACACCAAAGAGTTGGGATTCAAGAGTGCTACTTGCAAGATGTGTATGGAGAAGCACACTTAGGTGGAAAATAAGCTCCCACTTTGTATCAGTATCTTCCACTCCCTTCTAGCAGTTCAGTACTTAACTATTTTTATCCACTTTTCCATTATTAACAGTTGATTTTATGAGTTTTATTACTCAACCATAAAATTCCTCTCCAAGTTGCAGTAAGGCAAAAAGAGATCTAAAGATAGGCAGGTATTTCAGAGCTATGAGTGTACACATTTTTTCATTTAAAAAAACCCAAACCATAGTTTTGAAAATACTACATTTCACAGTTACTTAGTCAATAAGGTGCATTAGATGCTGTGTGATAATTTTATGTAAAAAGCAATTGGTATTTCAATACTATATGTAACTGTGAGCAAAAAAAAAATACAGGTTTTTAAATACAATGCTTCCTATGAACTTTGCAGTGCTTCCAGGCTTCTCTCGTTTCAAAGTTAATGATCCTATGCCATTAACTATGGAAATACAGTACCTAAATTTATAAAACACAACAGAAATATCTCAGTTTTGAGTGCTAATGTACAGACTTTAAACAATAGCCTGCAGAAATGTCATCATCTATTACACTATACATTTTACTGATGTTCCCATAACGAAATCTCATTCAGCTGGAAAACGTACATCAACTACTTAATGGAAGCCAATGTAAATAAAGCACTGTTCATTTCCTCAAGCCACATAAATGTTAGAAAATTACAAGGTTCTAGATATACCCCTAAAACCACAGAGAAACTGATAAATCATTAACTTTCCATTTCTGTACTGATCTTCCATATTACGTTCCCATTTGTGGTTGGACCTAGCATATAGGAAGCCTGAACTTTGTTTTGCCCTGTCAGGTTCCAAGCAAGAACACTTCAGAAAGCAGGTACCAGGGCTAAGCCTCAACCAACTGGATGATCAGCAATTCCATGTGGATTTACCATGAACATTATCCGTGAAAACTTACATTCAGGAAGCTACATGCTGAATACAAGCCCTAAGAGTCCCTTATGACACGCTTTCTTCATCTCTGTTCCCAGCACAATCATTCCCAGAAACCTGGAGAGTTCACAGTTGGTGAAATTTGTTATAGAAGTTAAGAGGGACTAAGTAAGGGGGGGAAGAAAAAAAAAAAGGAAAATACTAAAGACTGATTTTTCTGTTTAAAATCTTACATCAGTGTGCATAAACAAAGGCATGAAACAGTTCACCTGTGCAAAGCCACACCTTCAAAAGTTCTGAGCTGTTCTGGAAGTCACACCCAATTCTAACTCCTCAACTTTGTGCTGAGGGCTTCTTCTACCTCAACAGCAGTATCTGTTATTTAATATTAATACTAGGATTTGATAGCATTAAAAGTAGAATTGACAGTAATCTCTCATGATGGCAGAGTATTTTTTCCAAACATTTAAATCTGAGCAGGTGTTCAATGTAATTGGAAATGCAATCTGTACATGTCTACATACTGAAGCATTTCAGGGACTTCATAATACCACCAAATTGCAACACTTCACTGTGTCTAAGTTTATTCGAAGCAGGTTGCACAGCAATTAACATTTGCCAGAAAAAAACCTCTCATGTCAAGCCATAACACTCCTCCGAATTTTCTCTTTGTATAAGACCTTTCATTCTAACTAGGGCTATTTAAGCAGACAATTACAATGAAGGGCAATCGAAGTATACAAAATATATACAGGGGAAATCTAATTAAATAACATTTTTTTAGAGAAATAATTATCTGAGGCTTGCAGCTGCTTTGTGAGACTTGATCCCATCACAGAATCACAGAATGGTTTGGGCTGGAAGGGACCTTCTAGATCATAGAGTTCCAACCCCCTGCCATGGGCAGGGACACCTCCCACGAGATGAGGTTGCCCAAAGCCTCACCCAGCCTGGCCTTGAACACTTCCAGGGAGGGGGCATCCCTGAAAATAACCCACCCCAGCCAATGCCGTCTTCCTCATCCAGAAGCGAGGGTCCACATGTGGCCGCTATTTCTAAGTCCTCTCTGTGTGTCTGCACCAGCAAACCAGCCCTGAGTCCAAGTGAAAGAAGAGGGCCACCAAGGGGTGAGTGTTGCTTGACATTCAACCCTTACCATTGCAGTCCCAAAGCAGCAGTGTTGGCCCAGTAATTGCTGCCAATGCTCCAACTACCTCTAGCAATGGCAAGCTTATTGCTGGAGTGCAGCACTAAGGAGAGCGAGCGATCTCCTCTTCCTGCCTTTCAAACCTGCCTGGGACTTGAGGAGAGGATGGAGAAGGGCTCTGCCAGTGCAGGGATGGTCACTGCTCCATCCCTTTGTCTCCTGAGCAGGCAAGTGACGGCAGAGATTCGAGTCTTGCCAGCATGAGTCCTCTGTTTCTTCTTCAGCTTTGGGGTAGGCTGGCATTTGCAGCTGCGGGTGCAAGTCCTGGAGCATCGTCAAGAAATGTTGAGCCCTTTGGGAGGTGCATGGACACCCCTGCCCTGTTTGAAGTGTTTTTTCTCGTTGCAAGAGTGGGTGGCAAAGCCAACTGTACAAGGCTCTTGGGCAGGCTGGCAAGACTCCCTGGAGCAGGAGCGTGGCAAGCAGTTGCTGCAAAGGAGATGAGAAACTAGGAGCTTGTCCAGTTTCCAATGTTACCTCCAGTGAAAAGAAAGTCCAGAGAGGCAGGGTGAGTCAGAGTGCTAGAAACATGGGAGAGCTGCAGTTAATGGGATGATCTTCTGGGCCTTCAACTCAAAAGAACCCCAAAGAAGAAAAAAAATGTGCAAGACAAAAAAGGAAATACGAAAGGAAAACCCCACTGAGAGTGCTCTCATCAGTAGCAAGTATTCCAAATCCTCATGAGATGGCAAAACAGCTGACTGAAATAGTTCCTCCCCTCCTCTGAACCCAATGGAGCCCCCAAGCCAGGCTGGAAACCGATCTAGAACCACACTGTGATCAATCGATCTAGAACGTGACCTGGAACTTGATCTAGAACTTTCAAGCAAGTTATAATGTGATCTAGAACCACCTCCTTGCCAAACAGCCCAGCTCCAGAGTTCAGACCTGCTCTAACTGCACCAACACCACCCCAGCTCTACAACAACTGACTGTAAAGGACTCGCTGCCTGTCAAGGGCCCTGAGAAGGGAAGGCCTTGGGCTGTCTCAAACATCTTGGTTGTCAAAAGGCAATAGGCAAGAATCCTATTCCTTGACGATGAGAAGCAGCCAAGAACACTCCAAAGGCTTTACTCCCCTCACTAACCAAGGACAAACTTTTGCTTAACAAAGTCATCACCCCCAGCTCAAAGAAACAAAGTTCAGCCAAAGTTACTCCAATACAGGGGCTGCACCACCACCCACCCAACTGCTTGAAAGGCTTCATGCTACCCTTCCCCCTCTCATTTATTACAGGAACACCTTTCTCTGCTTCCTATGCTCATTAAAGCCAATCGCTTCCCATGCTCATCGGAGAAAGCAGGCAGAGACCCGAGAACTTTTGGCTATGAAAGGTGAATAAACAAAGAGAAGCCATGTGCCCAGCACCTGAGGACTACTGACAGACTGACAGGCTCCTCAAGGATGGACTCGTCCCAGGATCCAAAGGCTGGGGAAAAAAATCCTTTCTGACTTTCTGCAAACTTTGCTCTCGCTCTCTCTTCTCTCCTTTGCCTTTCTTTTTTCTCTTCAACCATCTCTTCACTTCTCCCTCTGGCACATACAGGAACACCTGAGAAGTTTTCTGCCAGCTGCTTTTGCANAAGAACCCCAAAGAAGAAAAAAAATGTGCAAGACAAAAAAGGAAATACGAAAGGAAAACCCCACTGAGAGTGCTCTCATCAGTAGCAAGTATTCCAAATCCTCATGAGATGGCAAAACAGCTGACTGAAATAGTTCCTCCCCTCCTCTGAACCCAATGGAGCCCCCAAGCCAGGCTGGAAACCGATCTAGAACCACACTGTGATCAATCGATCTAGAACGTGACCTGGAACTTGATCTAGAACTTTCAAGCAAGTTATAATGTGATCTAGAACCACCTCCTTGCCAAACAGCCCAGCTCCAGAGTTCAGACCTGCTCTAACTGCACCAACACCACCCCAGCTCTACAACAACTGACTGTAAAGGACTCGCTGCCTGTCAAGGGCCCTGAGAAGGGAAGGCCTTGGGCTGTCTCAAACATCTTGGTTGTCAAAAGGCAATAGGCAAGAATCCTATTCCTTGACGATGAGAAGCAGCCAAGAACACTCCAAAGGCTTTACTCCCCTCACTAACCAAGGACAAACTTTTGCTTAACAAAGTCGTCACCCCCAGCTCAAAGAAACAAAGTTCAGCCAAAGTTACTCCAATACAGGGGCTGCACCACCACCCACCCAACTGCTTGAAAGGCTTCATGCTACCCTTCCCCCTCTCATTTATTACAGGAACACCTTTCTCTGCTTCCTATGCTCATTAAAGCCANGCATGGCCCACCTCTCCAAGAAGTCTGTTCCAGGGTTTGACCACCCTCTCGGTAAAGAAATGTTTCCTCGTGTCGAGGCCAAACCTCCCCTGATGGACGCAGCTTTGAGCCATTCCCACATGTCCTGGCGCAGGGTCCCAAGGAGAAGAGATCAGCACCTCCCTCTCCACTGCCCCTCCTCAGAAGCTGTGAGAGCAATGAGGGCACTACTCCTCAGCCTCCTTCTCTCCAAACTAGACAAACCCCCTGTCCTCTGCCACTCCTCAGAGGACATGCCTTCCAGCCCCTTCACCAGCTTTGGTGCCCTCCTTGGGATGCGTGCAAGTCACAGAAGAAATTACCATTTAAAATATGCAAACAGTAGCAACAGCGATTGGAGATGGGGAGCAATGAGTTACGGTGATGCACTGGTATGTAAAAGCATGAAAATTAAATAGGAAAAACAAACTTAGCACCATTTTAATTTCCTGCTGTTAAGATGTAGCTATACTTTTACATGTGCAGAAACTTAAAAACTAAATTAAGTGAAAACTTTAGAAAGTACACTGTATAGAATGACCCTAGCTTTTCAGAAGACAAAGCATTTTTCAGTGACGTGACCCACCTTCAGTATCTAGGCTCTGTGATTATGTAAAAGCCAAATATCATAGTATTTCCCATGAGGATCACGTCAGAGACCTACTGGAAATCCATTCCCATAAACTTCTAGCCTAATTACCACATAAATCGATATAAATTGGCTTCAGTTAGACAGGCTTTTATTTTTCTTTAGAACTGAATCTTTGTACCTGCAAAAGTTTTCTCACTCATCCAATACCACTATTTAGTTAAATAGAAAAAAAATATTCCAGCATTTCCCCACTCTTTACTTCAGTCTTATATCTGAAGAAGTATTCTTTTGGAAGAGCTAAAAAGTTCTGTCTTTATGTTCATGTATTTCTTCGTCTCCCAAAGATACTATTCAACCAAAGCTGTTTTTTGAATGACTACTGTTCACTACCTTCAGCCCATTTCCAATTACAGGAAACCAAAAATGAACAAAACACAGTTGCCATATAAAATTAATTTACAGTTTTTACTGATATGGACTGCAATGGAATATGTGACCTGGTGAGTCAGTGAAGACAGCCAGAGAAAGTATTTTTCACTGAAAAAATGAGCTCACATTGTTAGATTTCTTGCTCTGCCATGCAAGTATGGGACGGTTTTGGAGATTAACCTTAACAACCCACATTCACTTCAACTATCATTAGACACTTGACCAAGGATCACAAGATGTTAACCAAGTCGGCCTCATTATAGGCACTTCAAGAGAGTGATTACGGCTCTGATATTTGACTAAGGTTGTCGTTACAGTGATTATGATATTACCCCAGTAACCACAGAGTAATCTTAGAATAAGAAGGTAGCTACCTCAAAAATCTCACTTAAATGCTTAGTTTTAACTAAGATGCATTTAGGAACTGTGTACATCAGTTCCTCATTTGCAAAATGTGGAAAATCATATTTCCACAATTTTTCAGAACAATAGAAGGCACATGGGACACTGAAAGATACAGAAGGGACACACTGTAGGGCCAATTTCACATCAGTGGACAGAAGTCGTTTGCCTTCAGCTTTACAGCAGCAGATGTGAGACAGGCTGCCAAAACAAATTTTCACTATATAATTAAATCCTCAATATTGCTGAAATTCACTGTCACTGCTCCCATATATGCATTGACACAGATGTTCCTTATCAGTTCTTTCCTTTTTACATATCACAAAATATTCAAAGCCTTAGAGTCAATACTCTCTGGGTTGAAGGAAAAAGCAGCAATGCATTCAGAAAATGTGACCTGAATAAGTAGTAAGTGTAGAAGGCATAAAAGGACAGCTCAGATGTGTGTGTAAGAGTTTTCCCTTTCAGCACTGACATACACTCCATCTTTAGTCAAGCCTTTTTGTTTACAGGCAGTTGATCATTAGGGCCTGCCTGCATTCTCCCTTAATCCATCGACACATACTTGAAGAGAGGAGAGATACTTCATCTCCAGAACAAATCTGGAGTTTTTTCAAGTAGGGCTCAAGGAGATAGCTTACTTATTCGTCTTACATAAACACATCACTCAAGAAGACATCAAAGACAGCAGAGCTGTCTTAAGTCTGATGCTTGCTTTTTGTTGTTATTATTATTGCTCAGCTGTTCAAGGCAATGAATAAAGGTAAACCATGTTAAGCTGTGACAATTTTCAAATTTAAGGAACATGGTACCCCAAAAAAACAATTTGAAAAGTTCCACATATGTAACAGATACCCAAACGTGGCCACAAGATATTTAGCTTTTGTTTACCTTGTGTTTGATTGCTAAGCTGTCAGTGCCTAATTTTGATTGCAGTTTATTATGGGAGGAAAGCAAATGAGGTAGGAATCTAATCTGCTCTCTCTGAGGCAGCTCCACAACACGAACCAAAGCATGGTAAATGGAGATTTGCTTCAAAAGCTCTAAAATGCTCAAGCAAATGCACCCACAGTTGCTTAAAGGTTCACTGTAATTAAGCAGGAATAATCTTACAAAAAGAAATACATAACCGGGGACCTGGACAAGGAGCTGTGCAGTGTAACCTGGGGTTGGATGTTGATTAACTAGCAAGACAACAGATCCTGCTTCCACTGACGCAAAAGTGAGGCAGAACAAAACCTAAAACGTGCTGAACTGCTGCTGTTCAGTCAGGTTTTGTGTTTTAACCTGTTGATGAGGAATCCCACATGGACACTCACAGTTGTCTCTTGAAAAACTGGAGCAGTAAATACATTTTGTTCATTATCATGTGTTTAGATATATGTTCTAAGTGAGAGGCTAAAGACATCCTTCAGGCATGCAGAATGTTCTTCTTTCTATTTTTATGCTAGTGATGTTAGACTCATGTGATTCTGCCATTGAAGCTAGCTGCCTGAACCTTTCTCCCGAAGTCCTCATACTTTTCAGTTTGCAAAAGCTGTCAGATTTTGAAACTGGTATTAAGTTCAGAAACAATTGGCCTTTTAAATTCCAATTAAAATAACATGCTTGAAAACATTTTAATGCTTTAAAACCAGCTATTTAATCTTAGAAAACACATATAATTGCAGAATAATTTGAGACTGCAAACAGAACACAGAAACCCCTCAAGAACCTCATCTCAGTCCTGTTCTTGTTCTCATAGCAAATAAGAGGAGCCAATCTAAAGGCAAAAAAGCTCTTTCTTCTTTTCATACCAGCAGAAATGGTACAGTTTTGTTTTTCAGACTTACAAAACACTATTGTTTTTGATGCATTATGATCCAGAAAATAATTTTTTATCTTTCGAAATTAGATGTTTATATAGTAAAACAATACACAATAGTTCATCAGCCTCATATTATTGCGCAGAACTCAGATGTCTTTAGAAGTGTTTTTCTTCTTTTGCTAATTAACGCCAAGATTTTTCAATGAAATGGAGAACAACATGAAAACCATATGTTAAAATTTGACAGTTCTGATCAAATGACAATAGAGATCTGTTAGTGCTCCCTTTAACTTTGTAAATGTGTTAAAAATGCTTCCCAATATCATCACAAGGATTAATAAAACACTCTAACACATGCAAAGACAGAAGTCTAGAAAACATCTGCTAAAATTACTATTAATAGTGTTATCAAGGAGGAAAAAGAACACAAATAAAGGACTTAAGCTGCATCTCAAAAATTCAATAGCATAATTCACATTTATTAATTTAAAAAATTAGTTCAAATCAAAATTTTAAACCAAATTCTCTATCCCTATTAGCTTTTAAGTTCCATTTATTGTGACACTGAACAGAAGTTTCAGAATTTGATCTTCTATTTTTAACATTTCTCTTAATCTTTGAATATCACTAGAGAAACCCTAAATGCTTCACAATCCCATTTTCTGCATTGACATCTCAGAGTAAGAACTCTTTTTAGTTTTACCGGAAGATGACAGAAGAATTTTCCTCCTTCCTTCCTCACTACAGATCTGACAGCAGACATGGTGTGGGGCATGGTCCTCATGGCATGAAAGCCATAGCTAAACTTTTTGGTGGAGCCACAGTTTCATTTTAAACTCTAGTCATAATGAAAGACAGACATGAGAGTTGTTTTCTCATCAGGATGTGTTGGCAATCTGAGCGGAAGAGCTCAGCTCCATCATGTTTAAATATACTTGTTGATTAATGGGTTCTAGCAGAAATAAAATTGTTCCTAGAATGCTCTTAAAAATTTCTTGAGACTTTTCTCTTATACACTTAATTGTTTTTACTTGCATGAGGAGTTTCAGACATGCAGTTCCACATACAATATATTTTAAAATTACATTTAAGGCTTGAAAAAGGATTAGTACATCCATCTTTCTGAGAAAAATAGTAGCTGTTCCCTCAGCAATGTGAGGAGTCAATAAAATACCTGTGTTGTTCTGCAGCACTGAAATTATGAGGTCAACTGCCAGTGGTGGCACTCTCTGAGGGACGGAATGAGGATCTAGAAGAAGGGCAGACATCCTCATGACTCCCGCTTGCTAATGCCTGTCGGTAGTTAGTTTTATGCATTAGCATGCTAAGGTCATGAAGAAAGTCTATGGTTGTTCCAGAAATGTTTTCCTCTTAGAGGAGAAATCTCCAATGACATAAATCATTAAGAAAAATATCTGAAATCACAGAATCACACATTACTTGGACAATATGCAATGAATACATTATTTCTAAAAATGGTGGCATTCAAGTATTCTATAAGAAAAAGGCCCAAATCAGGACTTCTCCTCTTGCCCTAGATCAATTTAACTGAGTACTTATTAAATCACACTGCTCTACCTATTTGCTTCTCTACTGAAGCTAATTTCCCTATCGAGAGAGAAAATCCTAACACAATTTTTGAAGCTCCATGAATAGAGAATGTACATACATGGTTTTTTTTAACACTTGCCACTGCCATACACCCATGTCAATTTGTGTGTAATTCAGCATGTTTAGGAAGGACAGCACTTGTACTAATGTGGCTTAATTAACAACAGCCAGAGTTAACTCTGCTATATTAATTCTATGAATTCTTGCAAGGTTCTTAAAGGCACTGAGGAGAGGTATGAATGGGGAGCCTAGGAAAGGAGTGAAAAATGAAGCAGGCACATGGTTTTCATTTCGGGGAGAGGGAGTCTGTTATGAAATTTACTTGAGTGCTGCAGGCAATATTGGAGGATTAAATGGAAACTGGCTGAACCTTAGCTTCCAGTTTATAAAGAGCATTCACTCTATAAAGTTTCCTTATAGCACCTTTTTACATAATGAGCTTTAACTAAATTCTGTCAGCACAGAAAGTGGTTCAGATGGTTTAAGATGTGTCTTGCTTTAGGAATTCGGAAGCTTTTCCTTTCAAAGGCAGAGAAGCAGCTTTAAAGGAAGGCTTGAGTCTTAAAGTAGTGGAAGACGTCCATTTTCCATGTCTCATGCTTTCAACTACAGATTTGAACAAATCTACAGCAGGATGTTGACCTTGCCAGCTGTCATGATCTTTTACCTGATTATTATACGCTATTGTACATAACCCTCAGTCCTTTCACATAAAGTGTGAATTTTCCGCTTAGTACTGTGACTGGTAAGAAAAGTAGGAAGGACAAATATGTAACCTGATGTAATTTATATTTAATTTTCCTAATTTTCAATTTGTTTTCTTTATTCCTGTTCTGGGCTCAGAACAATTTTATCTATAATGGTCCTTTCTGAAATCTACTTGACTCATCAAGGTGGCTGCCTCTCCTTTTCTTTCCTCTTTTTGGACCTCCAGAATTTCCAGCAGGCTGCAGCTTGCCTATGTACCACTGGATGTTATGAGAAGAACACAAGAACATCCAACATCAAGATTTACAGTGTCACCCTCCCCAACCTTTTTTTTTTTTTTGTTCTTGTTTTGGGCTAAATTCAGCATGATACATGATATTTGGTACAGCTGTGCTTGGAGAAATGCTGGAGCATGTTCTTTCAAGTGTTATGAAGCTACAAAAGTTTTGTTGCCATTCTAAGTAGACACAAAAGCTTAAGAGACTTAATCATTCAAACACTTCTAAGAATGTAAGTAGCTTTATCAGTGCACAGTGCTCCTGGGAGCTTGTAGGAGTTCTGCTATTCGCATGTGCAGTTGGAACTGATCTTGTATTTTCAGAACACAAATTTTAAAATCAGTAGAGTTAAATTTTATTTTTTCTAACCAGGAATTGTGGAGATTTTGAAGTCTTCTAGAAGTAAAGAAGTATTTTTAACAGTGTCATCCTTCTGCAAACAGTTGCTTTTTCAAACCATAGTTCAAGACAAAAGGATAGAAAGAATGAATTCTGGGGTCAAATGAAGGGTTTGTTTCAACTAGAAAATAAGTACTGATATTCACGTTCTGATAAAATATAAATGAACTTGGTTCAAAATGCTACTTCTAGGTGAAAGATTTAAAAAGTTCTAAACTGTCCCATTCTAAACGGCTGAAAAGAAATACTGTGCTTAATTTTTCTTTTTTTTCACATGAATCTATTTAAAGATTTACTAGACAGTTCAGGCTGAAAAATACCATAATCTGGCAAATCAGCTATTCTTATGAACTTTTCAAGGCACTTTCCTTGTAAGTACTATTCAAATGAAAACACTGAAATACTTTATAAAAGATTAGGTACTTGGTGCCATTTCATTAATAAATCTATGAGCATCTTTGCAAAAGGCAAGGCTACAATAAAGTAGAACATAGACAAATGTATAATGCTAAATTTGATTCATATCTAATCAATACAGAAATCAGAAGACAACAGAAATTAAAACTGTATTTGGACAAAGTGGTTGCAACAGTGCAAACAGGTGACAGTGAAAATTGAATCAGCCAAAGAATGTCATAATGACACATGTATTTTTCTTTTGTTTGTTTGCAATTTTGCAGCCAGAATTACTTTCCTTGATCTCCATCACACAATTAACGAAGTTAACATACTAACTCAACAAAGGGGAAAAGAATCAATTTTACAAGCGTAATATAAATGTGATATTTATACAGTTTTCCGGTAGTAATCAGCACTGTCTGATGTGCAAATAACTTGTTGAATGCCAAAGACACTCATGTCTGGCTAACAATTGTTGGCTGATTTTGCTGAAAGCTGTGTGTCAGAGCAGGAATCTGTTTGCGGTAAAATGGTTCGTGCAGGAAGGTAGGCAGCCTGCTTCCACATACTGCACTAATGATGCCTCTTCACAGCAACCACATTTTTCATTTTGGACTCCTCCTCTAAGAAGTCCTAAAATCTCCACTGAGGGAACATAGGGGGAAGAGGGTATATCCCCTCCTCAAAGTCTAAGTTCCCAAGTTGATAAATTAACCAAAATGAAAACAAGATGAAAAATCACTTTGTCAGCTAAATTAATAATTATTTATTTTCAGCAAACTAATAACTGTACTTTGTCTTTCTCCCCCAAAGATGTCAATACTCTCTACAGTAGATAAACAAGCCTCAGATAATGTAAGTATTACCTTTTCCAGATATTTCTATTGGGTTATGA
Source organism: Syrrhaptes paradoxus (assembly GCA_013400615.1). Taxonomy (NCBI): domain Eukaryota; kingdom Metazoa; phylum Chordata; class Aves; order Pterocliformes; family Pteroclidae; genus Syrrhaptes; species Syrrhaptes paradoxus. The sequence continues at coordinate 47,621 of VZTO01016092.1, read as the reverse complement.
AGAGACAGTGAAATGAATGGATATGAAAGAGGAGAATGAACTGCCATGTGTCCTGCTTTACAGAAACTCTGGGAAAGAGCTATGGTGCTAGCTGAATCACAGCTGCCTCCCGGCAGCCTTTAATCATAAGGGTGGTGGGTCAGCATGCCGGATGGAAAAACACAGCAAAGATGAGCCCAACCTCTTCCCAGATCAACTCCACCTACTGAACTTGAAAGCAGGGGAGTACCAGTCCCAAACCCACTCATCCCTTTCTCTTCCCCTTTCCTCTCATGCCCAACCTAGAATAGATGAAGGTAACACTAATGCTGTTAGGATAGCTGCTTTATACTCTGCAAGAATGCCCCTGGAGTGTATCACAATCCAGCCCTCAACTCCACACCAGTGGCCACACAGAACTGCGTGGCACAAGCTGGGACAACCCCAGATTTCTTGCTACAGAGACCTAACTCTTGATCCTCTCTTCTTCCTCAATCCTTTATTTTCAATAACGTGATAGATTCTAATCTACTTCATAACCCCATTAGTGCTGCATGCCAGTCCCTTGCCCATCTGCAGCAGACTGCCCTGCAGTCCTGAAACTACTTCAGATGGCACTTTTTCAAGCCATGCTAATCAAAATGAAATATCTCTCAATTAATTATCCCTCTACAACCTGCATTCCAATCCCACTCCATAATTGACAATTACTTGCCCATTCTTCCTCACAAAGCCTGGAGTAAATTGGATAATTTTAGCATTTGTTTTATTTTGACTGTTCCTAAATTTAACGTGGGAAACTCTTTGCACCCACCCTTCCTTCCTGTTTTGGTAAAACAAGTTAGTTAGAACCCATGTCTTCACAATTAAATTTTCAACAACATGTCGGGAAGGTCATTGCCTCAACTGTTTATTGATCTCATTATTACAAAAAGCATGCGGTTATGGTTATGTCTGGCCCTTTGTCATACTTTTTCTCATTATTTAAAATAAATTAAATAATGTCTTCAAAATATCATATTTAGTATAATAATTATATATTAAGGCCTCCTCTCCAATTTCTTCCAGACCAACATGTTGCAAAGTATTTCCCAATTCATATTAAACACACATGAGAACATTTACACTTATGATTAGGAATCAGCTCTTGACCTTCTCAACTTGTATTGTTCCCTGATGAATGCTCTGGTTCTAATTCCCCAGAAGGCCATGACCTGCTGTGTATCCAAGGTCAATTAAAATGAAGTCCTTAAAGCTTTTTCATATGAATTCTAACATGTTTTCTAAGAATTATAGGCTCACATTTAACCCTCTGCTGTCTATGATTTTTCCAATATGAGTTTCTGGTTATTCCAAGCAGCTGAGCCTGCTGCGTTTTCTATCATTCATTCGCTGCACAAAACAGCCCTTCTGGCTTACCACCTTCTCCTTCATCAGTCTCTCCTGGAATCACAAGAATGAGAAGCGTCAGGAACCTGGTCAGCCATCAAGGTCATTTGCTTCCTTAGGCCTGTCTGTTTCTTACAGAGATGTTCATGGTAAAGTTTTCCCAGATTCATTTCAGTCTCTTATGGTTTCGTTCACAGGGTAACAGGTGATATTCAGCAGCTCTTCTCTTGGTCTACACATTTTCCCTTTCAAAACCTACTGTCACGACCCACACTTGACCATCTCTTATCTCACTTATGCTGCTTCTGCCCCATGAGCTTTGCTTCTCCTGTGGAACATCCCTGTTCACACAACCCAAGATGACAAATAACGCTGGAGAAAGTAAGGCAAAGAAAAGACAAATAAGGCAAATGATGACAAACAAAAGACAAAGAAGTCACAAGAGAGTCTGTGGTTGGGTGACTTCAGATGATATTAAGGGAGGGAAAAAACCCCCACAACCAGATTTCAGAATTCACACCAGAATCAGCAAACACAGCCAAGAGGGGACTGCCAGAATGGACATAAATAGCCCAGCTGGGAAATGCACAGGTGATCAGAAAGGAAAAAAAGTCAGGGGACTGTGGGAACAGGCTGCGAGTCTTGAAGAGAGGCAGCTGGAGCTGGAAGCAGCAGAAAGAGGCTCAATAAGGTAGAGCTAGCAGACAGCAGCGAAGAGGCAATAGCTTGCATGGTTCCTGTCAAATAGCAGGACAGTGCCATGGTCAAAAAAAATCTCCACTGAGCAAACACATGGAACAGTCAGGCAGGTGAAGCTGAACTGGAAATGCTATTGACCCCATTTGACAAACTAGGGGACTGGAACAAAAGAGATTTCTATGATCTAGTGAGATTCAAAGGCAGAAACACTGTGTCAGGTTATAACATACTCTTAGAATAACAATAAAGAACATGGAAGAGTAATTATTACATGCAGCAGGATTTGGAAAGAGAGGCAATATCTTTCAAAAGTTCAACTTATATAGCTAGAAAAAACAGAAAAGCTTGCAAACACACAAGGTCTTTTTCAGATTTTAATTATTAGATTTTTTAATTGGTTTATTAATATTTTAGCACAACATTCTTTCCAGTGTTACATCTATTATTTAAAACAAAGCTCTCAGCTTGCTGAAAGTGTTATTTCCCTCATTCTCTTTGTAGATTTTTGTTCACATTGTGGCATCGCAGAGACGAACCAGAAAGTGTCAAAGATTCCAATGAGGTTAAAACTTAACTTACTGGCCTGACATAATTTTAAAATAAGTTTTCTCTTTCTATATGGATTTTTCAGCTCACTCAGAGATTTTCAAAAAAATATCTTTTGAGTTAAGCTTATCCTGGGCTAACGAATCATCCCAAAAAGCAGCCAGGATAGCTTTTCACAAAGTGAAATCCAGATAACAAAGATAAGCAGGAACACTATGTATTTATCACTGTATTTAATACTGTATTTTACTTGTAATGTACTGAAGTACCAGAGATATAATAAGCTAGTACTTTCATAACATAGTACCTTAAATACTAGGCTTTATGAGCTTTTTTAAATCTGTAAATTAATAACATGGGATTAAGGAGAATCTTACTGTGCTATCACACTGCAAGTTTGTTACAAGTCAGGCCGGCAATAACACTCCTGATATTCAGGAATGTCTGTACATACTCAGCTGGCATGCAGGTGTTGGGCTAATAAAACAGAAATAGAAATTTGACAGTTAGGCAGAAAGTTACCAGATGTTTCTAAGGAATAATTAGGAGAAGAAAGATGCACTGATATAGGTAAAAAGAAACACCTATTATCTTTGCTTGCCTGGTGTTTTTAAAGTTTACATGGTAAGAAAAATTCCTCTTTCCATTTAAAAAACTAACAAGACACTGTATTTGCAGCATATTGTCTACAAGAATAGATAAAAGACCACAGGAGACCTTTACAAAACATTAAAAAATAACTGTGGAACTGCAGCATTATAAGGCAAGTAATTTTAAAGATGGGCAACTGAAATGGAGAGAAGTTAATAGTTCAGTTTGAAATGTGCTGAGTAATGAAGATTTCAGCTTCTTTAGATATTCAGCCATGGTAACCACAAGACCAGTAGTGATTCAAGCTTTCTTGGTAAATCGGAAAGAAAGTTTTATAAAACCCAGGGCTGAAATCTGATATAATTTAAACTCACACAGCACTGGAATAACCAACCTGCCATTATCTCTGAACTTACCCTAGACTAGCAAAAACCTACAGCTCCATGTTCCCAAGTCCCAAATCTGCTCCACGCACAATTTGCAGGAGCATTAAGTTTTTATGCGGTAGCTTCCCCAAGAAGATCTCTATAGTTAATAATTATGGTCCCCCGAGCGCTTCTGTTGTTTCAATAACCCTGCTTTTATCAGTCTCATCAAAGCTGCTGTCCAGCATGAGATTGCTGGTGACTATAATGAAGTGATGATGCTGTAGATTTCCTTATAGCTAGAGATTTTACACTGCTAGGCAAGTGACTGCAATTTCCATTACACCAGGACAATTACTTTTAAGAACGGAAGGAACCTTCACCCTCCCTCGTTTTCCTCTACCCCTCCCAGCTTAAGTTGCACATCACGATCCACAAACTTTCAGAGAATGCTTTCCTTGTGATTCTCAACATAACCAGCACTACAGGAAATTGAACTGCAAGACAGAAAAGTATTTTTTAAAGGAAATTTTCTTTGAAAACCTAAGCCTGGGAAACAGATCATGGAACACACTGTGAATAAACTCTCGATTTTACCTTTTGAACAGGGCGATGATACTATGGGTCCCTGTAAAATAGGTTTTTCATAAGCAATTCTTAAAGCACGTTTCATTTAGTACAAGAAAAAGTTGAGAAATTGATTTTCATTTGTGCACAGTGCAAATCTCCAGAATACCACAACGTTTTCATTCTTAGGGCAAACTGAAAACATCCAGAAGAACTCCCTAAACAAAAACTTGAAAGAGCAAATCCATAATGGAAATCATTTCCCTCACGAAGAATAAAATGAAGTCGAACTGTGAAGGCACAAGAATCCAAACTCATGCCAGGAACACAAGTGTTCAGACTATCAGCTACAACTAGTGTCATAATTCCTTCTTTTTTAGCTGAATTACCTAAACACGTGAAGACTTCAAGAATCATAACACTGGCTATCCAAGAATGGTTAGAAAAAACACAGTGTCATTAACCTGCTTTGTTTTCATATCCTATTCTAAAGAAAAACAATTACAATAGCTTACATTAGTTTAAGGGATACACAAAGGGCAATGCAGCATTGCAAAATATGAACATTACTGTGCTGCAATACTGCAAAAGCATCTACAGCTTCAATTAACTGTCACTGCCTGACTCTACATCATTTACTCAAACCATATTTTCTTTATAGGCTAAATGCAACACCTCAGTTGCAGAGCACAGTAACCTGGCAAAAATAATGTAATAACCTCATCAGAATCAGTCAACACCAATGAGTCAACACCATACACCAGTAGAGTGCATCCTCAGCAAGTTTGCTGATGATACGAAACTGGGAGGAGTGGCTGACACGCCAGAAGGCTGTGCTGCCATCCAGCGAGACCCTAGACAGGCTGGAGATTTGGGCGGGGAAAAATTTCATGCAATTTAACAAGAGCAAGTGTAGAGTCTTGCATCTGGGCAAGAACAACACCAGGTTCCAGTATAAGTTGGGTACTGACCTGTTGGAGAGTAGTGTAGGGGAGAGGGACCTGGGGGTCCTGGTGGACAGCAGGATGACCATGAGCCAGCACTGTGCCCTCGTGGCCAAGAAGGCCAATGGCATCCTGGGGTGTATCAGAAGGGGGGTGGTCAGTAGGTCAAGAGAGGTTCTCCTCCCCCTCTACTCTGCCCTGGTGAGACCGCATCTGGAATATTGTGTCCAGTTCTGGGCCCCTCAGTTCAAGAAGGACAGGGAACTGCTGGAGAGAGTCCAGCGCAGAGCCACAAAGATGATGAAGGGAATGGAGCATCTCCCTTATGAGGAAAGGCTGAGGGAGCTGGGTCTCTTTAGCTTGGAAAAGAGGAGACTGAGGGGTGACCTAATTAATGTTTATAAATATGTGAAGGGTGAGTGTCAGGAGGATGGAGCCAGGCTCTTCTCTGTGACATCCAGTGATAGGACAAGGGGCAATGGGTTCAAGCTGGAACATAGGAGGTTCCACTTGAATATGAGAAAAAACTTCTTTACGGTGAGGGTGACAGAGCACTGGAACAGGCTGCCCAGAGAGGTGGTGGAGTCTCCTTCTCTGGAGACATTCAAAGCCCGCCTGGATGCGTGCCTGTGCGATCTGATCTAGGTGTTCCTGCTCCGGCAGGGGGATTGGACTAGATGATCTTTCGAGGTCCCTTCCAATCCCTAACATTCTGTGATTCTGTGATTTTATTCTGGCAGTCATCCTACAGCACAGTTAACTGACATGAGGTTATCACTGAGGCAGCAATAGAATCACTCCTACCCCAACTGATGGGAGCATGTATGCCCACACGTCCCATTGAGTAAGGTATTTGCACAATAATTTACTCTCCTGTTGAGAACTTACACAAAATAAACATAAAGGTTCTCCCACTTAACTGAACAGCAAACAGGAGCTGCTACATTTCAGCTAAAATGTGGCTGTAATGCAAGGTTGAGGTGAGCGATTGCCCAATAATTGGCAAAAGCGATGGTCTCCCATTAATTCCAGTGGGTGTCAATAAACCTCAGGAAAACAGGGCATACTAAAAAAATGGTAACCTATCACAGCAGAGAAGCTAGGTTCCTGGGGAAGTATGCTGGCCTTGAGATGGGCTTCATTCCCACTTGGAAGCAAGTCCCACTGAATAAGCTTCTCATTTATTTGTCTGCTAAATCATATTGTGTGTAAACAGGGCCCTTTTTTTAAGCACTGTATCTTAGACTCTAAATTACTTATTTTGAAGAATGGCAAAGTACATATGGCTTACAGAAAAACATTAACTGTCCCATTTTATTTTGCCCTTTAATGTACAACTCCACGGCATAATTCAATTTAAAAATTGATCAGACAGCTCGGAATATGGCTAGACATTAGCAGAAAATATTATTTTCTCTAAGTTAATTGCAATGTCTCAGTGATTCTTTGCAAACTGATTTAGCTCAGTGTTTCAGTGAAGGTAACTGGAGAACATCCATACAGCTTACATCTTCAAACCTGACTTAGAGAGTTGAGATATCCAAAATGGGGTGCCATAAAGGAGACTAATTTCCAGAAAGCCTTTCCTCAGCATTTTCTTTGTCTTTCTAACTAGAGTAGCCTACAAATAAAACATTGAGAATCATTATCATACTTCCATCTCTTCCTTTTCTTTAAAGCACTGTTTGGTTTATTGAGAGTGCTAATTCCCTTACTTTTATGGCACAACTGAACAGGATTAAATTATTAGATTATAGAGAAATACATATACATACATACTACACACAGCATATCATTCTGAAGTAACCAAGTTCAGACATCTTAGAAGGGGAAAACTCTCCAAGTATACCAAGCCCATGTAAAATGACAATCTTTAACACTATTCGAAGCACAGACAAGACTCTTTTTCTAGATACTAATAAAAAATCCTCAACAGAAACTCAGTGCATCTTCCTACCAACCAATAGTGAATCCTACTTTAATTTAAAACTGTAACCTCATAAAGTTACAGTTTTAAAAGTATGTACAGGTCTAGATCCTGGAAGTCAACAGCACAATCTCCAATGAATTCAACAAAGTCAGGTTTTCACCTTCATGTTTACTTAATACTAGTACATGCTGCATTTCTAGAGGATTGCTACATCTACTGAGACCTGCTTTTTAAACATACTTCACTTATTTACACAATTTGAAGAATATAAGGTCACTACATCTTGGACTGAAATTCTTCCTGTTTTATGTCTAGTTTTTTGTGCTTGTGTTGTTAGTGAATGCTTGAGCTATTTAGGAGGTTTTACTGCTAAACAGAGCGTATCAGCTCCTCTGACATTAGAAAGGAATAAAATGTTTCTTCTTCATGTGGCAACTCTGTTTAATCCACTATGAATCTACTTTAAAAATTACTTGAATCCTGTTTTCCTGGACAGTGATCAATCAGACTACATGACAGATAGTAAAACCAATGCCTACAGGCTGAAATGAAAGCAAAAGGCAGAACGGCTTTGCCTGTACCAAGAGAACATTTAAAAGTTGTTGTGTTTTCTTTTTATTAAGGTGGTAAGGTTTGAACAATTGTTGGAGGACATTAATAGCAACTTTTTTTACAACGGAATTCTCATAACGGTGAAGATCAAAATCATGTGAAGAATATGTCAAACAGGGACTGCTACAACAATGAACCCTAAAGCTGAAGCCAGTGAAAATATAAATCCTCAAAACTGGGATCTTTTTTGAAGGATGTGAGACATATGAAGTGGTATTTTGGTAAATCAGAAATTCTCACTCCAACAGTAATCCATTCCTTGAAGTGCCTACATGAGAAAGCAGAACAGGAAGCTCTACCAGCACATGCCAGAAGAAGATTCAAACCCATTTCCTCAGAAAGCAATACAAAATTTGGCATTGTGTTGAGGTGGATAATGTTTACTGAGCTCTGTTCACAGCTTTTACCATTTATCCAAGGAAAGTTAAACTGAAGGCAATTGCAATGCATATGTGAGAAGATAACTCAGGTATTAACCTCAACCCTAACCTTGTGGAAAAATGATTCAGGATCCCCGACCCAGTGTAATGACAAAACATTACTTGAATGGGATCCCAATCTTATTCTTGGTCCTTTCAGTTTTCAAATATGATGACAGCATTTAAAATATAATTTTAATCTGAGTCTTTTTCATACTGTGACACAATAAAATTTTATAATGCTAGGAAAAAATTAATATGGCTTTTCTGTTTGCCCTTAAGTGGGTTATTCAATAGCACAATAAGAGAGTAGCACAATAATATCACAATTTTGTCATCATGATAAATTAATTAAACATCTGTGGTCATAAAATACAGATAATGATAGACGCAAATTCCCTCGCCTTGAGTTGTCAACTCTTCATCTTGCCAAATCTCTTCTCCCTTTCACACAGGGGTGGCATAGCACAGCAGCAGTAGTGAAGTGTTAACTTTGTACTAGACAACCATCAGCTGCCGTGATGGGGGTTACCAGATGTAAAGCACCACTAGTACACGAAGCTACAAGAAACCAACTTTATCAGTTCCATTTGCTTTGACACATACAAGATGTGAGAACAAGATTACAATACCAGCACAATGCTGGTCCCTTCAGTACAGCTTCCTGTGATTACAATGAAAATCACAGTTGTCAACTGTTCTCTTGATTAGGGAAAGCTACTACTGAAAACCTGCTAGACCACTAGACTAAAGACTCACTGCCCATCTGGGTTAAGTGAAACTCAGAGCCAAACTTCCATACTTATTGATATTAGTATGTATATGAATCAAGCACAAAACTAAACTCAACAGCACCCTAAACACCAAGGCAAACCTGCAAGTGGTGTTGTCAGGATCACAAGCTGAAGCAGAAATCAGGCTTTCTCATCCCTAACAGCTGTAAAAAACACAGAACTTGCACGTCAGCTGCAAATATTATCAAATGTACTTCTTAAAACTAGAGATGCTGCTGCAAGAAGGGAATGTGTGACGACAAAGGAGATTTCAGTGACACTGAAAGAGATACAACTTCAGCAGAAGTACCAGCATTCATGGACTGAAATTCCTCATACACAGTTATTAGAGGACCAAAGCAGAGTGCAGGAGCAGGTTGTGTAATTCTTCAACCCATGCTTCTTGATAGCAAAGTGAACAGTACAAACTCATAGAAGCAGACAATTAGGTAAGTCAGCCAAAATACTGCATCTGAATATGTAAATCAGTCACCGATAGGCTGGAAAATACAAAGAGATCACTTTAATATAGAGTATTGAGCCTCAGTAATAAAAAGAACCATCCTTGATGTCCATAAGTGAATTGAGTGCTGGAAGAAGATGCCAAACTCCTATTCCTGGAGGTACGCATGCTCTGTTTATCCACAGAAAGGAAATCCACCCTGGATAAATTGGTCCTAGCCAACTACCGCCCTGTATCAAATTTCCCACAAGCTAGTCCACAGAGAAGCTAGTCAAAGGCCAGGGACATTCTCATCTAATGGAAATTAACCTTTTACACACAGCACAGTCTGGAGTCAAGCCAGGACACACAACTGACACCACCTAGAAGACTGATGAATATTCTCCACCCATCAATGGGCAAAGGACAGACATCCGTTCCCATCATCTTGGACCTCTGCAGTGAAACCAGTGCTCTAAAATTATCTGAGTCCTTCCTGGAGAGGTACGCCCAGTAAGTAGTGACAGGAAACTGTACCTCCACTATTGGACTCCTCAAACTGTGTGGGCCACTGCAGAGGCCAAGAACTGTGGAAATGACATTTATCCCAAATATCACATTGTTCACACACTTTTGCCTGATACCTCTATGCAGCCCTACCCCTGCTTTAGTTGGACTGGATGCTCCTTGGCTACTGATGATCAACACCTCTTTGTTCAGCCAGCACCCAGCACAATCAAGGACTTTGTTGGCAGCCCTTCGCTTAACCTAACAAATACTCTTAGTAACAATGATTCTATTCTAAATACATATCAGTATATGATTCTGTTTAGATACCATGGGTACTGTTAGTGCAAGGCATCCATGAAGGGGAAGAGCACAGCACAATAATTTACGTAAAAGAGAACACAGGCAGTGATGGGATTTTTCTCAATAACAGAGTAGGACAGTATTTTACTCGTGTGTTGTAAGATTTAATTTCAGTTTTGATCCACTAGTTTACATGCATTTCTTTAACTTGTATTTAATCCCTCACTTATAAAAAGATCACACAGCTGTTTCCAAGGAAGGTAATACAATGTATTTTTTCAGGTGACTTTTGATTACACCTTTGCATTTTTTAAAACTCTTGATTTGCAACAGACTCTCCTTCACCAGTTATTTGCAGTAAATATCTCCATTTATAAGCTAATTTCTATACTATGTATTTGCGACTGGATGACCACGAAGATACAATGACCAAAGTGAGAAACAGTTTGTCCTTTTCAAGTATAAACCACAAAACCTAAGGAATATGGGCAATAGATATGTAATATTTGAGCTGCACAATGTAAACTCCAGCTGATCAATTTGGAACAGTTGTTGATGAAAGCTTAAATGATGGAAAGCATTTGGAGTATTAATATATGATATTCAGAAATGCAGCAATAACACTATCCAAAGCAAGTGGAGATAAAAAACCCTAAAATTACATGTCTATATAACCTTACATTGCCCGAGCACTGAAGTGTTAAGCAGATCACTTTGGCTTTGTTTGCAATGTGTTTTATTTTCAGAAGATACTGGAAAGAAAAATGAATAAACATTGTGGATGTATTTTTGTAAACTGTACAAACACGCATCTATTGTGAGAGCACTCCAAAACACTTCAGGTGAACTTAGCAAAGATTTAAA
>VZTO01016092.1:0-36205 GCA_013400615.1 Syrrhaptes paradoxus | reverse complement strand
GTCCTGTTCTTTCCCAAACAGAAGAGGCCAACAAGTATGTGCACCTGTCTCACAAGCATGGTGACAGATGAGACAGAACTGCATTTCTCCCCATCACTTCTGAAAGTGTACCTGAATGTATTCTGTGTAGGTGCAAAAGTAAGTAAATGAAAATTTAATAGGAAAATACTATCAAGCCGGAATAATGGTGGGTTACCCCAGATGCTTCAAACAATAAACAGCTTTGGTTGATCAACTTAAGGATGATGGGAAACGCAAGAGCAAACAGTTAACCAATCTGTCCAGACATATAAAAGGCTTGCTAGTGAGAAGAAATACATGCACCAATAATCAAGAGAGAAATTTTGTTCAGATATCTGTCCAAAATTTGGAGTGATCTTGGGAGCTTGATTACAACCCAAGGAAGCCAAAAGGCCTAGCGAGTGACTGTCCCTTGAGAACTCCCCCCCAGGTGGACATTCTCAGGTTGAAACACATTTGTTTATTTTGTCTCTTGGTAACAGAAAATTCAATCCATCATTGGTCTCTGAGTACCCATCCTGTTTCTAGTATCTGGTAAGCTATTGGGAGATTTTTCCCCCCCACTCAAGAAAATAATTCTTTAAAATGTCAGCATGATTTATAAGAGATTAATGGACTCAGCTCAGCACTCTGTCTGCTCAAATGTCACCTTTTGTAGTGTTTGACGGTTTTCTTTTCCTGAAGGACACAGAAGGCGACAGTCTTGATCAGACAAGAGGCACCCAAGTGCACTTGTTGGCACATAAACACAGACATTAACAATTATCAACTACACAAGTTTTCCAAAAAAAATGGTTTCTGGCTTTCTGGAAGAATGTGTAACTCAAGCCTTTCAGTGTTTGTGATGTTACATTTGACTGAACACCATTAATTTGAACGATTTTACTTGTTGCATGTTGGGTGATCAAACATATCTGTGTCAAAAGGAATTCTTGTTGGTGTTGTATGGAATAGCTTCTTTCTTTCTGATGAAACCTGAGCTTCATTAATGCTTCGTGTAAGTAAGGAGAACTCATATATAATGAATGTCTGAGCAAAGTGAAAATGTCTTGTATCTTACAACCTGTCTATGTTGAGACATCAGTCTGCCTGATCTCATAACTGTTATTTAGTAAAACGCAGACAGCTACCAGCATTTCTTAGATCATAGCTGTCTTGCAAAAAGCAGTATATATACACATGCCTCAGAAAAATAACATGGATGAACATAAATGAAAATGGAAGGTTTTCATTCAAAACAGGTTATTTACGTTTGTAGGATTTAATGGCAACATTATTTTAATATGCACGATTTTGAAGGGAGAACAAGTCTACCAACACCAAAGATGAAGGCCAAGAATAACGAAAACGTTGTTCATACTGTAGTATGGTAGATAAGTCAAGAGGATGAAACAGATCTATAAATCTTCAGGCTTTATCCATACTGTTCTGAAGTCAGGGGCAAAAACAGATTGGAAAGATCAGAAGCGAGGACAGTGAAGATTACAGCTCCATTTAATAGCAAATTTTGGGGTTTCATTAAATCCTTTTATTCTGTGTTGGAATGAAAGCAAAATCTTTTGTGCATTTTTGTCAAAATTATATTGTGCTCCCTTTCTGATTGAAACTTGAGCTTTATAACAACAAAAACAAAAAGGAATGCTTCTCTCTGTATTGCCTCTGAGAGGGGGCTGTTGTATTGCATATTTTCTTATGTTGATAAAGAAGTTGTAAGACCAAAAGATCAAGACTGAAACTCCCCTTCTACCTTATTTAAAACATAATTTTCAATCCCTGAAACATAAATCAAGGTTAAAGAGTTAGATTGACTGCCAAAACTGAGAATCAAAGGGACCAGCTTTAGTGCTCCAATTAAAATATGGGAGCCATAACGTAGAGCAGACATAAGAAACTGTGTCTGTTTATGGCTGGAACTACTCTGAAATACTTTAAATTATTATTCTAATAATAATTTACATTTACATAATGTACATGTTCATTTACATCCATAATCGCATTGCTGGAGAAACTGTAACAGGAAAAAAAAAAACTTGATAGCTAGTTTGAGATTCACAAGTTGCCTTGTTTATAACTTTGCCTCGTTGGATCCACGTCTTCTGCTAACAATGGCCATATGTCTTTTGTATACCGTAATTGTCAACTACTGAATAAATGAAAAACAAAAGCTTAAATTTGAACACTAAAAAACTATATGCAAGAGACATTTCTGGCAAACAAACGGAGGTTTCCTCCCAACAACAGGGGCAAATACTCACAGAGTGTTCCATTAAAATGAGTCGTAATACATATAAAAAAGTGTGCTGCATTAATAAAAATTGTTTGGTAAAATAAGGAAAATACTATTAGAAATGTGATCAGGGAAGACAGACTGAAGAATAAGGAGAGACGCATTATCACTTTTATATTTCTGTTTGAAAAATCCATTAAGCTGCAGGACCAAAGGCGCTGGTACAAATGGGTCAAATTCTTCCTAAGTGGAATCTTTCAATTTCTCAGTCATGTCTTTGTCCATGTACAAGAGGCCAGACTGGAAAAAGAAACAGAATTACTTATAACACAACAAACAGAAAGATGGCCAAAAGGGAGCTATTCCGCTGAATTAACCAGATGGGTTTCCATGCCAAGCTATGGTGCTTTTGCCTTTCCTTCACTCATCAGTAAGGGATCAAATATAACGTTTCCTTTTTCCATAGCTATCCCAAATGAGCAGAAGTATAAAGTTATTCACAAAAGAACTTAAACAAAAAACTAAACACTGGAACTACAGTTTAGTATGGTGACCATATGCATTAATCCTTGAAAACACAAAGCAAAATACTAATTTCCTTCTCCTACTGGAAAAAGTTTGATTGCTGACCTAAGCAACTGTCAGTGCTAAGTGGTAAATTACAGTACTATTGTTTAAATATGGAAAGTCATGGATGCAATAAATGACAGATGGAAGAAAACTGACAGAATCTGCAGAATTAAGCCTAAAATTTCAAAATTTTGTTTCTTTGGGTTTAGGGTTAGTTTTTATTTTGTTTTCTTCTTACAGTTCTACAGGCACGTCATGTGAGATTTTAGTGAAGGAGACTAAACCCTTGTCTCAGAATTTATAGAACAGAAAGAAACAATTTCCTGTCTCATTCCAGAGTGTTGGTAATTACTGCTTTGGACAACTGAAAGTCTTCACTAGACTGTATCCCTTTTCTGACACAGGGGAATGGAGTGTTCTGTCATGTGAGGATTTCATCTTTATTATAGGCCAAGAGGTTGTGCCAGTAGGAACGTTATTTTTTTAAAGCTAGCTTTTCTGCTGAGATTCCTACGCAATATCTTTTTTCCTTTTTACCTACTTTTGCTTCATTGCTGACACTTCACATAGAAGCCAATCTTTTGCAAGAAAGCAGAGTTCTTGGAAAGACCATAGAACTCTTTCACTGGGAAATCTGTGTTTCTAGTCTGACTAGAGACATAAAAAAGATATAAGGAATTAAGTATTCATCCAACTACCCCGGCCCTTCTCTCCCTTTAGACAGCATTAGGTTTTCTGGGTACACCACTTGCCATTCAGTGCACATCTAAGGCTTCGGCTCCAACAATGAAGCCTATGCTAGCTGTAGCTGGATTTTCAATCATTCACTATGCTAAAGTGAATAAAAACAAGAAAAAATGCAGCACAGAATAATGGAATATGTATTAAAGTAGTTCATGGCCTCCACCAAATACCCCATTTACAATGAGTTTTCAGGAAAACTTGAATTTCGGTCTCAGCACCATGGAATAAAAATAGCTGATTTTTTCCCCTCCTGGTTGCCAAATGTGAATAAAACAAATCCTATATAAAAATCACATGTCAACATTACTGTTCTGCATGCTGATCCTTTCTTGGAAACTTTTTTCAAAAAATTTTTGCCACATCTATCATGCCATAAATAGGCGGACTGTTCAAAAACACTGCTCTAACATTCTAACCTTGGGGGTTTGGAGTCTTTTTCTTCCTTATCTATGTAAAACACATATCAAATATCCATTCCTACCCAGATCTCCTAAATTTAGGTTTTAATTCAGTTAAAGAAGTCAATACTTCTATCACATTAAAAACATACATTCTATGTCATTCGGCGAAACGGGCCACTGACAAAGCTAAAAAATGTCAGTGGATGTATCTGTTATAAGAACCTGTTTGCTTCAATATTAAAAATCATCTTTCTGTTGCCAAGTAAAGACAAAAAATGTTATGTTTACATGATGACCTTATAATGAGGACGTTTTTCATAATAAAGTTATCATTTAAGGATTGTAGGGAGCAAATGAAGGTTCTTAATTATTTTGACAAATTCTGTGCCAAGTCAGTAAACATTTTTTCACTTGATTTACCTGTAAAGAGGAAAAAGGAGAAAGCTGATGTTAAAAATCCAAAGCCTGCCAATATCTGTGTTGGGCTACTTTAAAGACATGCTATCTTTTTAAGGGCTTTTTCTTTTTATTTCTGGGTAGATTAAAAGAGTTTTATTTCCACTGGGTGAGGAACTGAACAGAGCTGTCAGTTCTCTGAAGGAAANGCACTGAATTGGCTAATATCTTGTGTTCAAATCCAGCAGTCTAATTAAGACGTGGAATCTTTTCTCTCATATTTATATATACAGATGCACACACATATATACACATGCAAACATATATGCAAACACACACAAGGTGCTCAGAATATTTGGCCTCTTTCCAAAACCCTCCTCTCTCTACAATTCCTAGGGCTTTATAGCTTTGACATTCTAGAAAGCACTTGCTAAGGTAGTGACTTAAAAAAATCAGATCTGCATAAGTCAATTATAGGAAAAGGGGTGGGGTTTTTTGAGCTAACGTATGATTTACAATCCACATATTACTTCAGGCAGAATATGTTGTTTCCTTATGTGTTGACAAGATTGCTCAGAATGAGATACCATCTGACACTGTAGATCAGTATTTTAAATACAAATTGGTCTGTTCACACTGGCCTTTTTCCTAACTACTGGAAAATGCCAACAGCCTCTGTGGAGGCAAGAACTAAATTTCTGGGTTTTCCACTTTATTGGAATTGAAAGATAGGGTATGTGGGTTTTTTTACTGTTTAATACACAGAAGGCTTAAAATTATTGCTACTGTGAGACCTTCTACTATGAAAAAAACCACTGGAATATGACCAAAATCTTTGCTAGCAGCCAGGAATAGCCAACAGCGTGGAAAACTCATGTTCTTAATACGGCTTATGACAATCTATGTCAATGCCAATGCTGTTCGTTATGCCCACTTCCATCAGTAAGAACTTCCTATGGTGATCTGTCATTACTCTCTCTGCCTAGTTATAAACTTTTAGTCATCCAAGTTTTTCTTTTACTAAACACACTGTTTTATATATTCTGTAAAAGATCATCATAACTCCTGATGACTAAGTATATTAATGAATTTCCCATGAACATCCACCAACACGTTGCCTCTCTCCACCGAAAGGATATGTGAAATCAGTTTAAAATATAACTTCTTTCTGTGGTCCACAGTGCGCAATGTATGTAATACATCACTGAGTATATAATACACCACTTTCTCTTGAGCATGAAGATGATGATGATAAATCTTCCCTTGTCAAATCTTTTCCTGAAATAGAAGGCCAGTTTGCCCCTAGTAATCCCTTGGCAATTACAGCTTTACAAATCTAAACTACAAAATACTTAAGCATACTTCATATCTCTATACTGAGGCAATGCATCTATTCTGTGCACACACAGAGCCCTGACCCCCCTTATGATATTAAGGGAGGGATACAACTTGCTGTAAGAGATACCTGCTTTGTCACGATTACCCAACAAAACTAAAACTCGTTCTCACGATAAACTAATCTTTCTTTGCCTCCCCACATTTACTGCTGCTGCTGACCAGCAAAGTCTTAGGTCACTACAGCTTATTGTAACGAAAAGCAAACCCCACCCCCAACATGCTGACAAAGACTGACAAAAGTTGAAAGGCAAAAGTCACCTTGCTCAAATTTAAGAAGACACTAGAAATTTTATAGTAATTTTTTTTTATAATGACTGTATCCATTTCAGCAACAGCGGGCTTCTTTCCTTCAGCATAACTATATCCTCCGCCTAAATCCAGACCTACTTCTGATCAATAACAATTTTCAAAAAAACTGTACGACTAACAGGAGGTCTAAATCTTTAGGTCAGTCATAACAAAGTAACAGATTATTCCAAGGATGTGATATCACCCTCTATCAATAATTTGCTCTTGCATTCCCTTTGAACAAGAGGGTGTTGCCGAACCTTTTATCTGATATCTTTCATTTTCGGGACATGGACTGCAGCTGCGTATTCCCTACTATCTCCACACTCAATGAGTGTTACAGAGAACATAAGAGGAAGATGTACCAAACAACCATCACATGAACTGACAGAAGTATCCTCTTTTATTTCAGTTGGAAAATCTACTGTAAACATGGTTTAGAAAAGTAAGGATATATTTTTTCCATTACTACCTGAGTAGAGCTGGACAACAATATCGCAAAATGTTAATGTAGCCCTCCTGTACAGTCAAGTTTGCCAGACAGAAATTGTTCAAAGTCTAAGATAAGGTTAAATGTAGAAGAAAATTATCCATAACACAGTTCTTGTCCTAGTCACAGAAGAGATGTAGATTTGTTTAAATACTTCAGGCAAATTCAAATTGATTTTTTAATGCTGCTAATTAGTGAGTGTGTGAACCAAAATTTACTATTGCCTACAACTATTGGTTATTCTTAGCTGAGTGCTGTTTCAAAAGAAATACAAACTTAACATTCAGGTATCACCCTCACAGTAAAGAACTTCCTCCTCATATCTAATCTCAATCTACCCTTTTTCAGCTTAAAGGCATTATCCCTCATTCTGTTGCTACACTCCCTGATAGAGTCTCTCCCCATCTCTCCTGTAGCCCCCTTTAAGTACTGGGAGGCTGCTCTGAGGTCTCCCCGGAGCCTTCTGTTTTTTCTCCAGGCTGAACAACCCCAACTCTCTCAGCCTGTCCTCATATGAGAGGTGCTCCAGCCCAACTTCAACACAAATATGATGCTATGCCCCAGCAATTCAACCTAGTCCAGTACCTATCACAAATATCCTCCCATACTTCCTACAGGAAGGTGGTCTTAGTGATAAACACCCATTCCAAGGCAGCTCCATTTCACCTGTGAATGACAAGGTGGTCTTGGGAAAGGAACACGGCGCAGAGAAACCAGAGTTCTCTCCTAACTTTGTACAGTCCTTCCATGACCTCCTCAAAGTCCCTGTAGCCACTTCGTGCTTCAGCTTCTCAAACAAAATTGTCTTTATTTTATTTGTGAAATCTGCAGTAAAAAGTACGTAATAGACTCCTGTAACTAGGAGGGGAGTGCAAGCGGGAACTAAAATGTCCCGCAGTATTTTATCCATTACTAGATTAAGACTTCTAACTTGAGCCAAACCAACCCCCTAGTTTCTGGGTACCTGAAACCAGTACGCAGATCAAAATTTTGTCCTCTTAAAAGCATTTCATGAATATCTGACAACTTGTTTTTGCTCTGAAACTCCTTCCTGTACTACAGGCTGTTAACTTTTTCTGTTAGCATATGCCCTTTAAAGATATCTGTGGATGTTTTAAAGCCTTTGAGAGTGTGTGTGCGTGCATGCATGAACTTTCAGTATCTTCTGTAACATTTGGCCTGCATATGGAGAAACCTGTGATTTAAAACTAGCTAAAGATTACCAGACAGGCCTCTAAGCAACATACATCGATGAATGTGCCAAGGGACAATTATTAGAAAAAGAGAAGGAGGCTTCTAGCACTCAGTGGTATGCAGTTTATCCTAAAATAAGCATATATTTCTTTAGTCAGGAGCCCCCCTTTTTTTTTTGTGACTTTAAACAAACTCTTTAGTTATTTCTATTTTCTCACTGTGATCAAGCCAAATAAATTAAGACTACATTTTCCATCAATAACCAGTTACTTTGAATGCCTTAATTTTAAAGAGCCTCAAATTACAAAGGATATATGACCAGCACTTAAAACAATTAAAAATAGTTTTGGAAGCAGATAACAGCAAAAAAAAAATTTCATTCATGGTCTTTGACACAGTGTGAGCTGGCACTCATTTCTTGACTGTGAACAATCTGAACTCCCAAATGACGCAGGTATTGGCACACAATTAGGAGGTGAGCGCTTCAGGTTGGATCCAAGGCCACTTGGATTAGATGATATCTACAGGATTTGAAAGTAATTATATGCTGCACACAGCTTTTCCTTCTGAAAAAGTCCCCAAGACATTTCATGATTTGTACAGCTGGGTAGTGCTTTCAGTGAATAATGTGCTAGTTTTGAGCCCACCTGAAAATGATTTACAAATTCAGGTTGAAATCAGCAAAAGTTTGGCTGAAAAACATCCCCCCCAAACTTAAGACACATCACTCAAACAAATTCCAAAGTGACTGCTTCTAAATAATGTTTCGATTTTTATATTCTTCTTTAGAGGAAGAAGGAAAAACAATGTATTTTAAAACTCAACAAAATATTTTGATTTGGGGTGACAGGGTTATACCTAACTGAGCACAGGAAACCATTTCAAATCACGAAGAAAGGTTTTCATCTTTGTTTTCACTGAAAATAATAATTAATATATATATATATTTTCAGGGCCACCAAACAATCTTACTCTAGCAAGCAAGGCTCATTTGCCTTCACTAGGATCTTGTTCATTTCCAGATCCATCTGCCTCTCTCCTTTTTTGAAAGCAAAAAGGACCAACTCCACCCTACATTTCTGACCACATTTATTCCTCCACTCACTCTTTTTCTTCTTCCTAGGCCTCTTCTCCATCTGTCTGCTTGCAGCAGCTGGGTGTCATTCTTTTTCTAGGGCTGCTCTATCGATCTGGAAGGATCCTGAAACCGAGTCACATCCTCTCCCTAAATCTTCCCTTCCCTTTCCTCTTTAGCTTATCTGCTACATAAAAAATTACATAGTTCTGTAACTGCCTATTTTGAGATAAAGCATTATATCCAGACTCAGGCAATGAATTCACAAACACAATCTGCAATACAGTTTTTTTGTTTTAAGGCACTGTTCTATGAGGGTGGTACTAGCTTGGCAGCTAAAACCACCAACTGCAGTTGGCAAAAATGCATGCATTTCAAAAAGTCCTCAGCTTATACAGACAAACCCACTGCCAGCATTGTTTTTTTCTCATAGTACTAGAGCTGCAAAAAATTTCAGAGAAATAAATACAGAAGAGTGCTTCAAAGTTGAAAAATGAGCTCTCAAAACACACATGAATTTATATAAACAAAGATTAAACCAGATTAAGCAGGACCTACATTTAAAAGCCTTCCTGTAGGTGTATGGCTTTCTTTTTCTCTCCTTTTTTTTCCCTTTTCTTTTTGAGGAGCAAGTTTGTAATTACCTGTCAAAGAACAAAATAGCAACGGTGTCTGGAAAGAATGCATTAAATTATTTAGAGAGAGTGACTACATAAGAAAGAAGCTTTCATCACAGGATATATTGCATGGAAACATAGAGTTTACCTTGTACCACAACCTATTTTACTGCAACTTGACTCCTGTCTTGACACTCAGTTTTCAACAAAAATGGCCAGTGACTACCTGTCAAGAAAGCCTCCCCCAAAAAACAACGTCCTCCCCTCCCCCAAAACACCCAGAATCTCTGAATGAAATATTAAAGCTACTAAAAATAAATACTGAAACTACTTTTTAAATTTTCCTTGAATTAAACTATAAAGCGAAGCTCACAACTGATCATTTTCCAGTCACACCACATCATGAAAAAAACTTACGTGACAAGACGGATTAACATTAACATGTATTTGGGGACCCTTTACTCCCAGACATCATGATAGAAAAGCACTTAATAAGTAACAACCACCACGGTATGAAGGTGTGAAATATCAGTTTCCAATAACAGTTTATTGAATACAGAAGATCAATTAGAGAAAATTCCCATCAGCATAAGTATCAACATTTTCCATTAGAGAGACATTGTTAACATAACTCGAATTGTTTGTCTTTCCACTTAATATGGATACGTGAGACTGAACTCTGAATTTCAGCACAGTTGCTGAAGTATATTAGGTCATTCCCATTCTAAGTCATCTGAGTTCCTGCAATGAGCAGCAAGAAGTGTTCCAAGGCCAAATCTGTTGCTTTTGCGAATGCTGTCAGGCCAGACACTCTCCTGTGCAGACTTTTTTAACTTAGAGAGGGGAAGCTGGGGAACACTATCAGGAAGCCATTAATAGCTCCCTAATTCTGCAAGCACCTGGTTGAGACACAGCAGAGCACAGCTGTGGCGCACCCTGACGCCCTCCCCCTTCTCGCCTCTCTGGGATGGGATCAAGGGGTGCTGGGACAACTGGGTACGGTGGCAAACAGCTTCACGCACCAGGGGGATGCTCAGGTGGCCAGGTAAAAGCAGGTTGCAGGTCCTTTCATTTGCACACAGATGCAAAAATGCATCTTTCATTCTTACCAAATTCAGTGTACCTGAATAGGTGCATCCGAAGGAGGAGGATCAAATGCAGTAAGAATATAAAGCTTCTTGGGAATACTTTTTGTTGATGTTACTGTTACAGATAGCACACAGGAAGTGATTAATTCTTGCACATTGCTATGGTGCTGTTATAAACATAAAGGTTTCAGCTTGAGGACTTTATATGGAACACCTCTTTCCCCTTGCATTTAAAAATGGGCATTTACACCATGTTAATAGCCATCTGTCTTACAGATTTTCCTTTTTTCTCTGCTTATAGCATTGTAACCCACAATGTACCTTTTCCCTAATGCCATAAACACACCTTCAGATTGTTCTTTTAAAAAAAAAAATCCACCTCAACACCCTTCCTCCAAAAATACAACAAAACAACTCTGTAACAGGTGGAGTCAGGAAAAAAGCAAATGATTTCATTTTTTTTACTCACTCTGCAATATTCCCCCAACACAAATGTCAAATTGCAGGTGCGTACGAAATACTTCTGTTATAACAAGAGCTGTGTATCTTCATAACCAGCGCTTCTCATAACGATGTGTGAACTAAATGCTAACTGGAATAAAATGGACAAAAGCCAAAAAAAAAAAGTCCCAAGTGGCAGTCATGTACAGAAGAGGGACTAAACCATATGAGAACAAAAGGTCATGCAGCTGATGGTCCAAAGAGAAACACCATTTCCCTTTATTTTGTAAACTTCTAAGGCTGCAGGAATAACCTTCGCATAGTAAGGGGATTTGAGCTCACAATGGTGAGGGGACACAGGCTGGCATCACAATCATCAGAGTGAATCATCACAGCGAAACAGGGGACAACAGAGACAGCAAAACAGGGGACAACAGAGACAGCGACAGAAGTTCAAGAGCAAAAATTGGCAGACTCTTAAAGACTGAAGCTAGCAAAGTTTACACCTTTGTTACTTCCATTTCATAACAACTTCATACCGTAAGCCAACAAAAAGGCACGATTTGACCTAAGAATTTAGAAGACCAAGACTTCTCAGAAGAAACAGCCACTGTCCTCTCTTGACCCTTATAATTTAGAATTATGCTAGTAAGTATGGGACTGCTGTCTTTTAAAAATATTTCATGTGTTCATATACATCCATACATTCAAGGCCAGGCTGCATGAGGCTTTAAGCAACCTGGTCTAGTGGAAGGTGTCCCTACCCATAGCAGGGGTGTTGGAACTAGATGATCTCTAAGGTCCCTTCCAGCCCAAACCATTCTACGATTCTATAAAACCTAGGTGTCCAAAACCAGGTCTTTGTACTTCAAGACCGTAACTTTCTCTACAAGCCCCTTCTTAAACCTATCAATCTCAAGGTAGCTAGAATGCTTGCATCCATTACCCCTACAGGAATCTTCTACCTTACTTTAATTTTGAGCCTAAATATACTAATGAACAGGTTTACTATGCCTTTACTTGCAAAAATGCATCTTCCACTCTGAGACTTGCCCCTTTAATTTTTTTACAGGGAGCAAAAATAATCCTTACAACTTCTGTTTTGTTAATTTAAACAAGACATGCCCTTTTTATAAGGAATATATCTAGCTAGGCTAATGAAAGTCTGATTGTAGCACAAGCTGGAAAATCTTAAGGAGTTAAATAGAAAGGGAAGCAGACGACAGTACTTTGGACCTTAAAACAGGTGTTCTGGTTTCTAATCCACGCTGAAGACAGTGCTACTGTACTTTCATTGCTTGTTACTTGCTTTAGTGAGAGAAAAGCAAGTCAGGGTATCCCTATTTAACTGACAGGCACACAGCTCTGGCAAAACCGACATGAGAAAGGCTACAGGATACAGAGCCACAGTGCATTTCCACACTAATAACACTTTGGCTAAGGAAACACCGAACTTGGAATAAGGTTTCTTAGAGGCTGCACTTTTATCCAGCCTCTAAGAAACCTTTGGTTATGGCACTACTGATACTTGGTAATTTAAGTAAGCCTACAGTAGCCCGTGGAGAATTACTGTCCCAGTGGGACCATAAGGACAAGAGCACAGAATACCCTCATCACCTGGCCCATGGTCAAAAATCACTCGTACAGTATGTGTCAGTCTCCTTTTAAACATGTACTTTAACACGACATTTTTCATTATGAATAAAATTTTGCCTGTTTTCACCAGTTATGTAAAAGGAAGCTAATACAATGCATTTAATATAACCTTCCGACAGTAGCTAGATGTATTTTATCACAGGATTTACCACACATTTACAGTGCATTGTTAAAAATGCAACTTCACCCAGCAACAGTTCACAGTAGTTTTCTTCAGCCCTTACGATCTTTATAAGGAAGAAATCTACTACCTCGCTGACTTAAAGAGCTAAGTTAGTAAGTCTTCCTTTAAATTAGTTGGACTGTGAAGCATCTTCCTATGTGCTGACTAGTAAAGGTGAGATTCATCCCATCTAAATTTAGTCAGAAAAGTGAGCACCTAGTCTCACCTAGACAGGTGGGATGAACTGCCATCTAGAGGTGTCCCTGCTCCTTTTCTCTTCACTGGAGAGAGACCATAAAACCTGTTTAGACTATATGCCCAACAGAGCAAGCTAAAATCAGGCAAGACAACCCCCCCGCACCTCACAATATTTATAAAGACCCTTTCATTGGGATTTTTTTGTGAAGCTTCTGCAGTTATTTCTATATTATTATATCTGTATCTTTACTCATTTCTGTATTATTAGATTTGTATCTTTACTCACCTCCTACTTCATAAAGTATCCTATTCACTGTTTGCTGCAGTGGATTGACAAGGACTCCTGTGAAAAACGTTAGAATACCCTGATGATGGACAAACGCTACACAAGAATGGCCTTTCCCTTTCCCACTTGGATTCCTTAACCTGTAAGCTTATCCTCAGGCACAAAGTTGGCTAACTAGCTCATTGTGAAGGAACTACACTCAATTTACAATTCAAACACTGGACACACACCGGGACTTAGGAAGGAGGTTACAGTGTTTCCTTCTTGAGAAACTGCCTTGTGACCTTTTGAAGAAAACTTACTGCCAAGACTGGTATATCAAGTTAACACTACCAAGCAAAAAGTTCTAAGTAATCTCTTCTGCAAGAGTCTTTTAATAACACCTTTCCACTGAATCACCTCAGAATCTTATTCATCTTCCTCATGAAAACTGTTCCATACGTTACTGTTGCTCCACACCACTGATTCGGCTTTCTGGTTAATTCAAGAAATAGTCAAACCGATACAAACACTGCTCCTTCACTCTGTTTTTGCAAAATTTTCCACAGATTTCCTTAGAAATGAAAGTTTCTTGTTATGCTGGGGTTAAGGTGCAGTGGGAAGGGTGTGGGCAAACAGGGAAGGGAGATGACATTTGAAAATGCTTTATAAAACACCAGATGTTGCAGAACCAACAGAGTGGAACAATGTATTTGCAATTATCAAAAGAAGAGAGTTGTTTGTCCGCATTTTTAAAAACTCATGGGATACTTTTAAGTGACTTAGTTGTGGTCTTTCTGTGTGTGAAAAACATAGCAAACGCCCTTATAGATTTGATATTTAAATGACACGCACGACAAGGGAACCGCTTGATGTGGTTCAGCATTTGCTCTTGTTACACTCTGTACTATGCTGTAAAGATTCCAGCTGTGTGAATAATATAAAAACTATGCAAAAGCATTTTGCCCTTTTCACTGTATCTTTCTTGCGTGTGTTTGAGTTCTAGAAAGTTGACATGGGCATATGACAAGGCAATACTGGAAACGTATCGCTGTATAGTTTCAATAACAGATGTGGGCAGCTGACAAGAAGATCCCGCTTCCTAACTTGCACTTCCAGCTTCAGCTTCAAAAAACCTTTTAGCTGGAAGCCTAAAAACTATGTAGACTTTCTATTCAATAGCAGGATAATTTCTATATTTTTTTAATCAATGGGAGAAGAAAAGATTTTAACACTTAAGCATCCCTTCCTCCTAATCACTAAAGAAAAGACCACATTCATTTAAAATCAATCCGTTTTCGCACATTTGAAGACCCGTTGCGGATATGTTATGCAACCTGACAGATATTTTTGTTTGGAAACAATTCTGCTTGCACATTACATCACTTCTGTATTGCTCTAGAAATGTTCTGTGGATGCTAGGAGACAGAGTCAGGAATCCTGAGCTCTGTGTTCACTCTGCCATTAACTGACTGTGCTCCCTCAGACAACTCACTTAATCTCTCTGTGCCTTGGTTTTCCCATCTGTAAAAGGCAGTGGTTATAAATATTCAGCTGTCTAACAGAGGTGTTGTGAACTGCCAAAATATAGTACAACTCTGAAAAGTGACTATGCAAAAAGGCATCTTCTGACTCAAAGAGCCTCTCCCTTGGCGGAATCCACACGTGAATTCACATGCTTTATCCACCACACAAACTTCATTTTGAGCGCTCAAGGAGAACATTGCTATACAGTGGGCTTGTGTAGAGTGATGGATTTCATTCCCCGGAGGATATGTAGCCACATGTGCTGACTTCAGTGGCAAAAAAATATATTTTTATTGATTTTTCTCTCGATAGTCACGCAGAACGTAACTGAGATGGAGGCAGCTGCAGATTCCATTCCACCCCGTACTCCTTCGATACAATAATTTACTGTTCTTTCACATAGCGCAGCAACAGTGAGGCAACGCTATTGAAAGTGTTGGAACTGCCTACAAATCTCCAAGGGAAAGAATCTGAAGGGAGAGGGATAAAATGAGCCTTGAAGCA
This sequence comes from Syrrhaptes paradoxus, assembly GCA_013400615.1. Lineage (NCBI taxonomy): Eukaryota > Metazoa > Chordata > Aves > Pterocliformes > Pteroclidae > Syrrhaptes > Syrrhaptes paradoxus. The sequence continues at coordinate 20,942 of VZTO01016092.1, read as the reverse complement.
AATTGGACTGCACAGGTGTAAATAACTTGGTCAGCAGAATCTCTGCAACTAGTGATGATGAGTACATTGGGAAGAATCCAGTCAGCTCTCAGAGCAAAGGCTCAGTTCACAAGGAAAAGCTTATTTTTAGTTGCAAGCAACAATGATTTGATCATGAGTTACTGAGGACAACTAACATGGAAGATTTCAACACCATCTCTGCAGCAGCTTTTCAAAAATCTTTAATGTATTAATACTTGAGAAGTACTGTAAAATCCTGAGATGAAAGACAATGCAGAAAGTATTATAATGCCTCTCCTTTGGGTTTTTTGGTCATTTACAGGAAAACAAATATTTGCCTCTTAAGAATTCATCTGCTCCTTATATTCCCATTGTTTGTGTTTATGACATAATCATTTCCACAGCAACTAATTAGGAGAAATCAAGAATTATGGCCTGAAATGCGGCTTGTAAAGAGCAAATGATATCATACAAAACACACAGGAGGTTTTTTTAGTGGAATCTTCTATCTAGCTGAAAAAAATGAAATGGGGAAGCCACAATATACTATACAAGTTAACCTGTTTAAACTGAAGAGTGAATTTTCACATAAGATTGTATCTTTTATTCACTGGTCCATTTTCTTGCACATGTAGCGCACGTTTAAGAAAGAGGAATGGATGGACCAAGTCAGATCAAAAGTCCATGCAGTTCAGTGGTCAACAGAAGAATATCTAGTTGTAGAAAGGACAAATATGCAGAGATAACTTTTCTAGAATAGTATCATGGTAATTTTCAGCCGGGGACTTCCACCTGAAACTTTTCCAATGCAAGTGAATCAATCCTACTCCATGTAACGCCCCCATACAAAAGCACACTAGTGTATTCCTTTGCTGACTCACCTTGTGGCTTGGGATAAAGTGAGAGGAAGAGGTCCATTATTCTCCAAATTTCTTTGGCATGCTTTATTAGTCTTTGGCCATTACTATAGAAAACTGTTAAACATAAAATTATGAGTGTCTGAGCAAGACTTAATTTAAAGCTATTGATCCTGTGGTTGTGTGGAACAGGGCAGAGTGCAGGCTGGAAGGAGCATTCAGGCAACTACCATCAGTATCAGGTTAAGTTGCATCTAAGGATGTTTCTCATGGGAATTTTGTCCATCCAATGGCCCACCTACCCTTTTTAGCAAAAGGTCAGGGAAGGATAATGACGTATATTAGTAAAATGAAATTAGGTCTAAAAAAATTCTGCTTTACCATGTTCTCTTAAAACCATTTTGGCTCCCCTCATAACAAACCAGCACTTTCTTCCAGAGCTGCTAAATGTCTCTCCTCACAGTCTCTAAGTCATAGAGATGACCCTTTGTCTCCTATGCTGCTTTGTGTCTTCAATAAGCTTCAGGATGCTCACAGATAAGAGGATTGTTAAGGTCTACCAAAGAGGAGATTTTCTTTCTCAGAGACAATCTGAATAACCAGCAGGGAAGATGGGGTACAGGGGATTAAGCAAAGAATAAACCACCTTCTAAGGATAATCAGTTTGCCACACACACTACTTTCGTCCTCCTCCTGTCACCAATACTCTCCTTTGGGGACCATGGGAAGTGAAACAAAGAGGTCAGCAATGCCAACTGGCCTCCATGTTATGGGAATTCAAGGAATGGTCTTTATTTTCCTCTTGTTGGATGTGCTGAACACACAAAGCAAAAGGAAAGGTCATAATAAAACGGAGAGAGGCTCCCTGCCATTTATTATGTAGTGTTTGGCCCTTAGAATGAGAAGGGTGAACATCATTGCAAGAGATAAAACTTTACTGTACAGGCTCCATTTCTGAGCTTAACGTGAGTTTTTATTAAAGTGAATTCAAAGTTTTGCTTACTCACTATAAACATTTCAAGGATACACTGTGTCAAACAGCTCCTTAAGTTAAATACAATATATGACACTGATGTTTTCCATAGTTTATCATCGATAGAACTGGAAGTGTAACAGCAATGGGTTTTAACTTTCTGGGCAGACAGAGTCATTTTGATAATGGTGGCCACCAGAGACAGGAAGAAGTCTAAACATTCTTGATCTTTGGGGTTAGTGGGAATTCAGATGAATGTGGAGGGACCACACATGTTCTCTTGGGAGAAGGGCGCTGGCAGCCTTGTGTAACACACAGTCCTTTTTTGGCTCATGCACAAAGGAACAGGAGAATCAGCTTTAAGAAAGTCACACTTCTGGACAGATGCAAGTCATTGCAACTGTGCATACCATATGTAGGGAATGGTAAGGAAGGGACTGAAGAGAAAAACCAAGAGGGAAAGTGACAGAGCCCTGAAAAGTTGGTTCCTCCTGAAGCAGCAAGGGGCTTTAAAAACCATATACCAGCCCAAGCCAGCTCAGAGAACTTTCCCTGCTGCCAGCTGACCTCCCAGGAAGATGAAACAAAGTAAGAAAAATTAACAAAAGCGCATTAACAATAAAAGGACAGGAGTCAGTGTAAGATCCAGCAAAATGAAGCCTTTTGTACGTCAGCCTGCTCTTGTTAACCTAACTTGAACTCCCCACATGACTAACTTGGGTCAGGAACCGGAGGTATTACAAGCAAGGAGCTACTGCATCACACTAGGTAAGCAGTTTTTCTCTCTGTAGCAATGCTGCACAGCATTGGAAATGGCACCCTGGTTCTGAAAAGTGCAGCAAAGTGTTTCACATTCATGTGCAGATCTACCACTGTGGAAGTTGCCTGCTGAGCAATTAACAGGTGGAGTGGCTTGCTGTGCTACCAAAACAGAGACAGAGACAAGAAATTCCTGTTATCATGTGCCAAATCCTCAGATGTAAGGGAAAGGCTTCTATTCACCGATTTGGGCTACAGCAAGCCTCTGCCAACCTCTATCTACCTAGATCAGTCAGGTTCATGGAGGGAAAAAAGCCCACTCCGAACTGACTTAGCCTTGCTAGCAAAAGTAGACGCAGTTAAGCTATGAAATAAAATTCTACGTTTTTATTGGAGAAAAATTGTATGACCTATAGCAACAAACCCTATAAACTGTGTTTCTCCAGGAGGATTTGCCAATACAGTTTATCCAGGAATACTTTTCAGTGTTAATAAACTTGGGAAACACCATAAGATATCGCACCGACAGTGTTAATGAAAATTGGAAAACAACTAGTTGAATCCTAGTTATGGGTTGGACAATCATCAGTACAGCAACTTTTATAATGTAGGGAGTTAGACAAAGATATCCAGAACTATACACAAGCAATTGCACATGAAAAAAAATTACCATATTTTGTAGTCTCCATTCTACATATACATGGAACTAGCATATGTACAATGCTTAACATGCAATTCCGGCTACTTATTTTTTTGATGTTGTGATTTTTATTTTTATCTTTAATTTTTAATCATAAAACCAATGGTGTATTTAAAGAGACTGAAAAAAATCCTGGATCGGAGTGTCACAACTGCTTAAGAACTACATTATGAACTAAGGTTTCCATTTCATCCCTCTGTGATATACTGGCAGGATGTAACCTTTCTCCCAGTGAAACCAGTACTATCTTTGCCACTGATTGCCAAAGGAGTTTGCTTGGTTTAGTATATTGTCACCTAGAAGCTATTTGATCCATCTCACATCACAGATTGCCTCAAACTTATCAGATCTTGGAAAAAAAAAAAATCTGAAACATATTGAAATAATAAAAATATCAGTTTGGAAAGGATTGTTAACTATCAAATGAAAGGTTAACAATGGTTTGAAAACAGCTGAAGTCTTCAAAAATTTCAACACAGTATCCTGGCAAACCAAAATATCATTAAACTTGCCTTAAAGAAAGAAAACTCTAACATCAAACAGTACTAGGCATTTATCTTCACAGCAGTGCATTACAGGTGACCTCTACAGATTGGAAATAGGATTACATCAACAAACCTTTCACTTTAAAGTGGTGGATGGTGTGAGATGAAAGGGTGCTCTCCCTAACATTTTGCAGTGCTACTGGCTCAGGTTTAAAGGAAGCATGCAACCAGGTATTCCCTATCACATTCTAATCTGCAATACTGACATGGATGTGAAAAGCAAAAGCCTTTGAAAATGATACTTTCCTATGATGAAAAAAACCTGGAGAACTGTGTGCAAATGGGTGTGAGAAACGTGCCGGGTAACACAGATAAGGAGATAAAGAGGAACCTCTACAATGAACATGGCCACATACTTATGCCATCAGCAGTAACTCATGTATGTAGCACTGTGGATTAGCATCAGATAAAGTGATATTGGAGTCTGAGGTTTAAGCTTAACACATGCATTTTGGTATCTCCTTGTTTCTGCAAGGCTTTCAAATAAGCAGCTTTGTTTTGCAACAAATCATACAATTACTTTCCTGGACTGTATCTGACAAAATAACTATGTATTCAAATATTTAGCAAGCATAAAATAATAAAAAATTTAAAAGCACCTTCCAGGACTTGAGTGGTCTCCTGAGCATGCTGAGTTGGCTTGTGCAGCCCCTGTTTACTGAAGTCAGAAATTCCGCTTTACTTCGGATTCGGTATTTTTGTTCCACCACAAAAAAAAACAACAACAACAAAAAAAAACACGAGAGAGAGAGAAAAAGAAAAAAAAAAAAGGAACTGCTTTCCAGCTCTACTGTATCTTGAGGACTATATTATAATAATTCATGTCACATACAAAGGCCATAATACTAAACTGATCGTGAGGGTTTAGGATCGTCTACACCATTGGGAGGACACTGTCAGCTTCCCAGCACTGCTTTTTAAGGGATCAATGCTTTCCCTGAGGAAGCATTTTCATTTGATAGACTGAACTGTGTCTATAGTGTCTAACAGGGACTCAGTCATATCATGTCATAGGACACTTAAAACACTCACATATCCCTACTTCAACAAGGTATTATTTTGAAAATCAATAGAAATTATGAGAGCAGAATCTTGAGCCACCAGGCTTCAGGTACTGATTTAGCACTGTAGAGGTTAAACAGACATACTAAAGAAAGTCTGAGCCTGAAATTATCGAGTCAAGCATTTGGAAAATTAAATACAATCCAAATAATTTGTTTAATTCCTTGCAGTGAAAGTACAGTTCCCCAGAATGGACATACAGTATGCCATCAATCTCATTGCCAAGAGTGACTGTAACAAAATGATCCATCATTTATTTCCAGCGCTATATAACAGTGGTACAGAATGGGTTAAACATATACTCATAAAATCATCATATGTGGCTTAGTGACACAAAAAGAAAAAAAAAGAGAGCTCTCAACAGTATTCTACCATACTGTCCAGTATTTTTTAAAGGTTTTACAATGCCCCCTTACCTCCAGGTTTGGTGGTACACTGACCACAAGCCAGTTGCTAGCTCTGTATAAAGGAGGATAAAACTGTCTGTTACCAGACACTTCCTTAATTCCTCATAATTTGAGTTTTGCTGGAAGAGATTTCAAATCTGACCACAACAGTTAAGGAGAAAAACTTGCACTCCAGTATAAAATATACAAATCAGAAAATATATACAACTAACAAAAACAGTCTCAGTACTACTTGATGAGAGGTATTTATTTTCCCCTCCAACATTCCAGTAATGTAAAACCAGTGTGTAAGGTAGAAAATCATTTTTCAATTTCAGGAAACATCATTACTAGCTGCCAAAAGTCTATCCATATAATAAGAACTATTTGCTAAAGCTGAACACCTGCAGTTTTATAGAAGGCCTCCGAGGACAGCTGTAAGTAAGTATTCCAGTCTACTGATACAGCAGCCAATCAAAACCTGAAGGTTTTGTCCCAGAAAACAACACATTTTGCTAGCTAGGGTTACATGTGTGCATACAGATATTTTGTTTAGGCAGGTAGATAGATAGATAGACTGATCTTCTGAACATGATATAATGCCCTGCACGCAAATGCCAAGGCTAATGAAGGAGGGCTTGGTCCAGTCCTAAAAGTACAGTTTCCTGCTCCCAAAATGCTCTTGGAAGCAGTCCAGAGTGCTGGAAGTTTGCATCGTAGCAAACTATCACACAAATATTTGCGCCTTAGTTGCCTTCCCAAATACAAGGCAATTGTTTTGAATAGTTCATAGAAAACGATCAGTGCAAATGAAACACCATCTTCATAATATACATAAATAATACATCCACCCCACTAACTCTGATGGTGTCCACAGTTTACAGCACTACCATCATTTCAGGTATTAAAAAGATGTCCTTTTTATTATTTGGTAAGTGACTTCATTAGCAGAGTTTTGCTCTTGTTATTTAGTATCAGCCAGGCTGTTATGCTTCTTTAGGCATACTTTACCTACAGAATATTCAGTCCCTTATATTTAAAAGTCCATACACACTTATTAATGACCAAATTGTTCTAATTAAGCTCACATGGATGAAGCAACTACAACAGAGCATAACCAGACATGAAATACAGAGATGCAGCGAGAAGCAGGACTCCTTTCTCTCCACAACAGTGATAAAAAGTATTTCCCGCTACTCTGCTGCCATCTTCCTTGGCTGGTGCAGGCTCCACCTCAGACCTCCCTCTGCTTTAACCACCGCACGACACGTGTTTTGTACACAGATGGTATGTTAGCCTCAAGTAACCAACCCACAAACTTTCAGAAAAGTTACAATAAACAGGCATCCAGACAAAGAAAACACTTCTTTCCCCTGAAATATTTTCTCCTGCTGTTTGGAGATGAGCTGGAATGACAGATGCTCCTTAACCTGGGGTTCTGCTTCTCACCTCCTCCAGAGCCAGAGGTCACGAGCACAGACATGTGCAATGCAGAGCTTTTTTATCTGCTTTCCACCGAGGAGAGAAAGCAAACTATCTTTGAAAACATGTTTCTGAGCAACAACTGGTTTTGCCAACTGCCAGCAAGGCTCCATGTCACACAAAGCGCATGTAGCGTGAATTTCAGGGAGAATGGTGTTCAGCCTCTAGTAATCCATGATGGAGAGTCTCCTGCAAAGAGAAGGATCTGGAAGGCATATATATGTGCACACCCAAAACGGTCTGAGATGGAAATAAATTTTTTTTAAAAGGACCTAAGTATGAAACACTCAATGATTTCAACAGGTGTTTACTAAGCCAGAGCTAGCATTCGTTCCTGAATTCAAACCAGAAATTATCTTCAACGTACCTCTATGTAAACGAGACCAGCTCAGCTCTTATCTCAAGGTAAGAAGAATGCACCACCTCCCAAATGTAAACGAGTGCTCTTAATTGCCATGAAAAAAAAAAAACCACAAATGTATTCCCTTGGCTGGGAAGTGAAAAATTCAGCCATTATGTGACCTCAAGCAGCTCTCCGTGGGGTCACTACACATTTGGTATGTAATGGAAACATGCAAATGTGGAAACGGTTTCAAGGAAATGTTCAATTGCTGCACACTGTGACAGAACCTCCGTCTGTGCTGGGACTGTCCCTCTGCTCCACCGTTACCCTCCGTGGGCCGCAGGGGCACAGCCGCTGTCTCACCACAGGCTGCAGGGCAATCTCTGCTCCAGCGCTCCTCCTCCCCCTCCTTTCTTCACTGCCTTGGTGTCTGCAGAGCTGTTTCTCTTGCATCCCACCCCTCTCTCCACTGCCAGTTCCCAGCAGGTTTTTCCCCCCCTCTTAAACATCTTATCACAGAGGTGGACCGACCGTCGCTGACTGGCTCAGCCTTGACCAGAGGTGGGTCCGACTTGGAGCTGAGGAAGCTCCAGCAGCTTCTCACAGGAGCTAGCTCTGTAACCAAACTCTCACCACACAAACCCAGTTTGGCCACATAGGCTAACCTGCTTCCTCCAGTCAGGTTCAACCCATATTGGAAAGGAAGGCCTAAAAGCAATAGAGAAATTTGACAAGAACACCCGTTAAAACAATACCTATTCTTATTTCACTCAGTACGGGCCCAAAACTGCATGCTTATCTCTCATATCAAATGATATAAAATCACACAACCTGAATTGGAGAATAACTGTTCTGGGTGAAACCCTAGTCCCACCAAAGCCAGTCTCTGCTGACTGCTTTCCTGAGGCCAGATCTCATCCTTGGTCTTTGGAGAAGCTCAAATTCTACAACAAATATCTGGAGACATAAGCACAATAGAACACAGGACAAATAAGGCAGTCTGTGTTAAATAAACATAATGGTGTTTGGTTTGGTTTGGGCTGGTTTGGGTTCTGTGGTTTTGTTTGCTTTCGTTTGTTTGTTTTTATTCTGTTTCCAGTGAGGTCTACGAAAACTGTCACTCCCTCTTTATTCTGCTGGAATGTGATGCATGTCTCTTATCCCACGTCTTGAACTCCATCAATAAATACATTTCATTAGGACTATGAGAAAGATCTACAGAATTCAACAGAAACTATGTCAGTACTAAACAGGAATGCTGTCTGTGGTGCCTATAAATACTCATATTACCTACATGACTAGCCACATCAGAGCCCCACTGTACAGCTAGGCACTTTGCAAACAGAAAAATGACAACATCCCAAGAAATTGAAATGGTTATTGCTGGACATTTTTTCTACTTTTTTATTTCAAGCAAGGAAATCTAATTACTATATCCCTACTATACAGTGTTAAGCATTGCTTAAAATACAGGCTCGTAAACCTACAGAAAAGACACAGCTATCCACAACAACTCACAGCCCTTTTTACCCTTTCTAGTTGGAAACTGTAAATATATATGGGTTATAAGCATTCATTAATTCTGTTACTGCTGACCATTTATTTTCTCCAGCAAAAGCAACAGCCTATTTCTTGGGTCCAAGGTCAGTAAGAGCTCAGTATGATGTTATTATGGACAGAGTCAGAAAGAAAACCCTTTAGACCATGCACAGGCAAAAGTTGACTGTTACAAAGGCACCTGTGTTTACAGGCTTAAGTTTAACAAATTATTCTTAATTATGTTAAAAAATGTTAAAAACCTATCACTAATGACACATTTCATTCCATAGTTTGATCACAGCAAAAGCAGGAAATTTAGAGTTGACATTCCCACAGCAACCTTAACTCTATCCCGTTGTGTATATTCATTTCAACTGAGCCTTTCCTTCTATGACCTCATAACACATGTGAAATGAAGGAAGGTGCTAGGAAAAAATCCTAAAATTCATATAAATCAGAAGCATGTTAAGTTCCATTATTGTAGCAGTAGCATTTGCGTGGATATAGCATTCTCAATAAAAAAGAAAATACATATGTTGACTAGTTCGTGCATTTATTGAATGTTATTGCCTGTGAAGGCACATTATACCAACATTTCTGGTTGTTCACCTTTCACATCAGGATGGTTACTTTATCCAAGCCCGGATACAAGAAACCTGGAATCTGAAAGGGTCTGTCAGGTACGGGGCTCTAGGCAAATATTACTAAACTGCATCCAAACTTGGCTCCTGGAGGAGTACAATCATTTCTGTTCCAACACAAAACTAATAACCTGCCAACCCCAATCTGGCTCCAGACATACGTAGCCCAAACATTACAGCAGTGTTTCCCTAGAATCCGAGTACAAGGAAATTGAGTACAACTCCTCTCCTGTGCTGCTCTACATCATCAGGGCAGGTTCATCTCAGCCTATGAGCTCTGGCTCTGCTGCATATGGACCTGCCCTGCACCCATTTCTCCTTGCTCTGGATTTCACGTTAGACTAGATGCAGAGTCATGCAGACACACGGCTATCACAGACCTGATACGTACATCCTAATAAGACTGTTCGCTGTATTGAAAGTAAATGTGTTGCAGAGCTTCCCTTTGGATTTTTCAGGAATTGGCCCAAGCCCAACAAACCCAGTGCTGTGCTGCACCTCATAAGTCATCATTTTGTGTTAATCATCAGACCTGAACTGGGTTTGTGTATTTGTTGCCCAAACTGGCCTGTGCTGGGAGACACTGCAAGGTCTCTGCATTTTACTTCTCATGGTACATGACAACACTTGGTACTTTCTGAAACTTGAGTGCAAGTACTTCCACACCTGTATTTAGGCAAACATTTTCATACGGTGCTGAAAGAAGGCCAAAGTATCTAGAGTTCAAGTTTAAAAACACAGTAGAAAAAAAAACAAAAACAAAAAACCAGTGAAAAGCATATCTAAGGGAAACACTTTCAGCTACAAAATACTGGGTATTTCATACCTGAAAACTCAAAATGGCATCTCATAGCACTTCAGAAAGCAAATCAGGTACAGGTTGCAATATGCAGAAATAAAACCCAGCAACCCTAACCACTAAGGAGGGAATGCAACAGCAGTGACTTTGCACCTCTCTATGCCAGCAAGGGAGGGAACTGATTTGGGGTCTAAGGGTAACTATGAAGAATCTCAGGCCTCTCGTGTTAGTGAGAACTGCTGCACTTCAGAGTGGAAAAGACTGAGAAATGAATGAATACCAGCATGGCTCTGGCCATAAGGCAGTACATGCATACCTCCCAGGTATACTCTGGCTATTATTAAGAGGGAGGATACACACCACATTAAGTTTTGGAGATTTTTTACTGGAGCAGTACAACAAAGGCCTTTGCACATGCCTAGAACCTAAATGCTGTTTCTCTTGAAAAAGTCAAGATGTCAGTCAAGTCCAATCATCTCAACTGGAAAACAGCACCTAAACTAACATATATTCTACCCATGGAAACTTAAAGAGAGACTTAAGAGTGAAAATTCTGATACTACTCTGCACAGCACGCTCTAGAGACTGCAGTACTGAGTCCCTGCTTTGCAGATTAAACAATGAAGCCATTTCTCACCAGAGAGCACTACAGGAAAGAACCTCCAGTCATGAACTATTCTTCTTTCTTAAACCAAAGAGATTTTTAAACTAAAATATGGCAGAAGGTGTACCATGAAACAAATCACACCATGAGATAGATGCACATGAAAAATGTCCTAAGTGCAGTCACTTTTGGTCACTGAGAACTAGATACTGCATTTTTCTTGAACTAAGTACAGATATCCCCTCGGCAACAGTAGAAGTTCATTGAACAGATGGAAGCTGTACATAGTCTAAAATTGTTGCAATGTTGCTATTTCCATTCTCTTTCAAAATGAAATACAGTGTAAACAGAACAGAAAGGCCACATACAAATGTTTTCAGTTGCCTCTGCAGTTCAGCACAGCTTATTGCCTTCTCATCTGTAAAAATGCTAGTTATTTCTGAGTACTATTAAATGGATTAGTATCATACAGTACTGCAGGGAGATAACAACCTTCTGCCACAGGAAGCTTGCAGTGGGCAACTATACAGGGGTTTATACGGCCACTGCCCAGAAATTTTTATTTTGATGTACTAGAGACAACTATGCAGACACAAAGGTCAGTGAGGAGAATGGAGAGGGAGGAGGTGCTGGAGCAGAGATTCCCCTGCAGCCTGTGGGGAAGACCAGGGTGACACACATTGTCCCCACGCAGCCCACGGAACCTGAGCAGAGCTCACCTGCAGCCCACGGAGATTAAGAGTGAAGCAGATCTCATCCTGTAGCCTGTGGAGGACCCCATGTTGGAAGAAGTAACTATGCCTGAAGGAGGTCGTGAATATGTGGAAGAGACCCTCACTGTAGCAGTTAGTGGAGAACTGCGGCCCGTGGGAAGGACCCCACACGGGAGCAGTGAAGACTGTGAGGAGCCCTCCCCTGAGGAGGAAGGAGCAACAGAAACAACACTGGATGGACTGACTGCAACCCCCATTCCTTGTCCAGACACGGGGGGGGTAAGAAGGCAGAGAAATTGGGAACAAAGCCTTTGGGCCCAGGGAAGAAAGGAAGGGTAGGGGAGAGGCGGCTTTTAAAGACATAGTTCTCTTTGGCATTATCTTGCTGGTTCTGATTGTTAACAAATTAAATTGTTTTTGTGTTTTCCCCAAGTTGAGTCTGTTTCTTGCTCGTGACCATAAGTGGTGAGTGAACCATCCCTGTCCTTGCCTCAACTCACAAGGGTTTTTTTGCCTTTTGTTCTTCCAATTCTTCTCCCCATCCCACTGGAGGGGAGGAGAGAGCAAGAGGCTGCATGGTGCTTAGTTGGTTGGTGGCCCTAAACCACAACAGAAGGTGAAAAACTGAATAAAAAGTACAGTAGGTTCATGTAGCTAAAAGATAACTAGGTGTCATAAAATATCTACGTATCCCGTTTTCTACTTCTTTCAGAATTATATTGAAATCTGAGAAGAGGTGTTTCCTGGAAGTATTACAGGAATTGTAAGAAAAAAAAGTGTGAATCATAAAAAAGTGACTAATTTATCTGTCTATTCCATTTACCATCAGGTTTGGGTTTGTTTGTTTTTTTTTAATTATCGTATGTTGCACCAATATCTGTATAACACCCTGGAAGCAAGAAGCAAATAGCATTTATAGGTGAAGCATCCAGTATGAAGAATTCGTCCTCCTAATGATTCAAGATAACCATTTACCAACACAGAAAACTATTTCAAACTGAAAGGAAAAGGATTCAATTTGCTCTGTTTCTTTCACATTAAAAAAAAAAATTGTTCACATGATAAGAAGTTAACACAGACTACATGGGCACTGTCTGTGCAAACACACATAATTTTTAAGCTGTGTAAATGTGTCAGCACAGAAGTTTTGTCTTTTCTGTTTGGAAAGGCAGCCAGCACAACCTAAACCTCACCAAAATTTAACAGCTAACAATTACATATAAAAACAATGTTTTACATATGTGATAAAAACAAGCATAATAAAAGTTGCTAACAATCTTCTATAGTGGCACAGAAATATTTTTTGGTAATACCAGAAAGTCAGTGGGACACTCACTGTACCTACAGCACAGAAAATTTAAGTCTTTATTCAGTTTTTCTTTACAGAATAGTACAGCTGAACAATGGCCTCAAACAAACAAAACAAACAAAAACACAAGTTAAATCAGTTTGAGTTCTGTAAAAACTACCATAATGGGATATGTAAATGTTGTGAAAGTTTAGGAAAATTATGAAGTTTTTAGATGTCTGCAGGATAAGGAACAGCCAAATAGAGTTATTGGGACTCATGGCACAAGAACTGACACTGAGCAATAAAGACATGTGGTTTCATCCTTCCATTCCAATAAAAATGTTTGGAATTGGTCTCCAAAATGCTAATTAACACCCAGCAGAATACTAACAGTTCATACGGGAGCATTTCTATGTGGCGTCTTTGGGAACATTCATTCCCTGTTCCTATATGTTGAAGTGATTTTTGTTACTGTCTTGTAACAACTAGAGCAATGCACATTAAAATAACATCTTTTAGCACAGATCAAAATCCAAAAAACCTTAGGAACCCATCGAGAAAATTCCTCCTAGGAAACAGCACATATGAAATCAGTGCTAACAGAATTCAGTGCCTAAATAAATGGATTTGGAGTTTGAAAACTAACTCAGAGATATGGCAGATGATAAGACTACAGTGACATTCTTTGCTGAAAGCACAGCAGTTTTGGCATTCAACATAATGTATTTCTATTAAAATGGCCATTCTTAAAAACTTATTTCTACTTCTTTTTGTCTCATAACATTCCAATTAAGAGGCATAATAATACACTAACTACCTCATTTGTCATTCCTTTGGACCACTGTGGTGAATTCAGCACTTGGACTACTGAGTTACAACCACCTCACTCCTGATCAACAGTATCTGGGACTAATGGACTGGGTGCCAAGGCTGAAGGAAATTCAGGCAAAACCACACGAAGTTCTATGAGCTAGCAGATGGTATGTGGGGTAAGGAGGACACTGGTTGAAGCCTGTAAGCTGAAAGACGTGAACGTACGGCTGTGGTCTGTCACTGACTGCTACACATAGGTCACTTCCACCCAAACTTACTAACTCTCCAGGAAGACATTTTCTATTTTCTTCCAAAGCAATCATGTACCCAACCAGCACTGTGGATCTGGACTTAGCTTCCTCTGTGACTTACTTCTCCATCTTAAAATAAGGAACACAGCTTTTTCTCAGATTTTCAGGAGGTTGAGTGGACACGCAAATGATAAAACAAGGGGAGACAAGGAACTATTGGACTACTAATTCTTGTATCAAAATCAACTTAATAGTCTCCTAACGGAATTAGGTTGTTCTAAATCTTTTCCAAATTAGAATTTAATATCGGTAACTTTCTTTTCTTTAGTGATTTTCCAAAGTAAAAAAATGAACAGATGTGGGATTTGAATTAATTTAAATTTAAAAAGAGAGAGAAATAAATTATTATACATGTATCATTTTTCCTTGAAGTAGGACAGTAAAATATCCAAGACTGTAATTTAATAACAGAAGCCAAAATTAGTATTTTTGAGTATTTTCCTGAAAAAAAGCTTTTTCCGAATAACCAGTTTAGCTACAAAATTTCCTAACTTATTAACTTTCTATAACAGGAGATATTTGGATGTCCGCAGAGGATTTGTGGAAGTTCAAATTACAAGTCATATGTTTTCACCACATAATCCAAAGAGAACAGGAAGAAAACATAGTTCCTTCACTCACTAGTAGGCAGTAAGAAAAGGTATGCGAAGGGGAAATTAGCTTGCACAATTACCTTTGCATAGGATCAGTGTCAGAAACTGAAGATCATAGAATCATAGAATGGTTTTGGCTGGAAAGGACCTTAAAGATCATCAAGTTCCACCCCCCTGTCATGGGCAGGGACACCTCCCACTAGCCCAGGTTGCTCAAAGCCTCATCCAGCCTGGCCTTGAACCCCTCCAGCTTCTCTGGGCAACCTGGGCCAGTGCCTCACCACCCTCACAGTGAAAAATTTCTTCCACATATCTAATCTAAATCTGTCCTCTTTCAGCTTATAAATCTTTCATCTTATAAAATGTACAGCTGAAGGTCATAACACAATTTGCTGCAGATATATTTGTGCAATAGTGCAATGTTCACATTAAGCCTAGAGTATCAGTACACATGACTATGCACAAGTGAAAAAAGAACATAAACCCTGCTCTAGTAGAGTCAAAGACTAAAGACAGATAAAAGGGAATACTGTACATGACTTTTCCAGCCTTTCTACTGGGAAAGCCCATATCCTAGAAACACCCAATTACAGTGGCAAAGAGAAGCTAGAATCTATCAACTACTTAACACCCTGTTAACAAAGAAAGCCTAGATATTTATGAAGAGCATTAGAAACTCCTTAATAACTACAAGTGTTCTTTCTGTCTTTTAAAAAATTGAAAGGCTTCTTCAGTTCAGTAATGACCCTTAGTGTATGCACAGAAGCATTAGTACAAAACTGAACCAAAGTAAACTGCTTATGTAATTTCTAGAAGTATCTAGAAGTATCTTAGTGTACCTTGTATCCAAGCCTTGACCCAAATCAGACTTACTTCTACAGAAATATAAAGGAAAAACATAAAATGTGACAAGAATGGAGAATGTTTATTGTCCTTGCTCTGGCATTCAGTGTTCTCAACAGGGAAAAGAAACTGCTTGTCCTGTCACTGGTGAATGCTGCTGTGCAAGTGCACAACAATTTTCTAAGAGAGTGCATCCTACCTTCTTTGAATTCATTAGATCCCTGTGTTACAAATTGGTGATCACAGGTCTGCCTCGCCCTCAAACTATATGATTTTCAGTAGTTATAAAAGCACTGTGGTAAGTCAAAATACATATGTCTTCTGTATAGCCCAAAAATGGGAATGAAACGAAAACATCCACTTGAGTGCTTGCTTTCTTCAAAAGACTCTTAACAAGAATGCTAGTGTTGCAGCATCTAATAAATTGTGAGGACATAGATTTTTTTTTTTCAGAAAAAACCCAAACAAAATACACAGATGTAGGAATGAAATGCAGGGTGTTAGCAGAAGGGAAAAATGCCAAAAAATAGCAAATGTATTCAGCAAATAAGGACTACAGAAGAAAAGGAGACTAACCATAGTAGGAAGTTATGTTTGCGTACATATTAACAATTCTAAGTGACTAGTTACAGCTCAATTATGTGTTAAGCTTGGCAAATGTACAAGCAAAAGAAAGTAAGGGTATATAAACATACGTGCATATATGTTGTGCATATATGCTCCTCAGACACTACAGTTTACCATCTGAAATTTCTTAATATTCTTACTTTAATATGAAAATGGAAAATGTACTTCAGCTCTTTCATTGAGTCCATTTTCTAAGTATTCACTCACAATATTTTAGACAGCTTTGGCTAAAAGGAAGGTGAGGTAAACGGTTCTGGGATACACTCTCAAAATACAATTAAATAATTTTGAAACACAGAGAAATGAGTCTTTTACAATCTTTTACATCCACTTTTCTAAGCCTTTTGTAGAACGCTGGGCCTCCATAAGCGTATCTGTCTTCACCAACTCATCACTAAAAGCATTGGAACAGGCTGCCCAGGGAAATGGTGGAGTCACCATCCCTGGAGGGGTTCAAGAAATGTGTAGATGTGGTGCTTAGGGGCATGGTTTAGTGGGTTAGATGGTGTGGGTTGATGGTTGGACTTGACGATCCTTGAGGTCTTTTCCAATCTTAATGGTTCTATGATTCTAACATATGGTCTATTACATCTACTACTTGTTGAAGACTCATAAGGAAGGGGTTGCTGTGCTATCTAAAATATTATATCGAAGTGCAGAATGTGCAAAATAGGTGGTAGCTTCATAAAAGATTCTGACAAAGGCTTCACTAGTAGCACATCACTTTCAGGCAACCCTAGTGGGCATAAGCTACTGAGGATCCCACTTAGAGCTGGATGATGAGACCAGGCATTAATCACATGGTTATCCTTGGAGGCAACATCACAGCAATTAAAGAGAGAAAAAATTCAAAAAATCATGGAAAAAGTGGGTTGGAACTGAGTGAGGGCTTCCACATCAGCCAGATGTAGATAACTCAGCAGGAGCAAGAGGAAAAGCTACAGCTGGGGAAGACTTCAGGAAAAGCAACAAGACCTGTGTTTGGAAAGAACACCAAAATCTACAATAAGGATTTACATGCAAGTATGTGTGAAATAAAGCAGATCCTATTACAGAGAGGTATGCAAACTAAATGAGTCTGTATGTATTCACAGGGGAGAAAAGGAAAGAAAAACAAGAGCAACAGGGACGTTACCCGAAGGTGGAAGGGGATTCTATTATAACTTCTTCAAACATATGCCCACAAAGGATTTTGGCTGGCCTCTGACCTCTGTCAGCAATGGGACAAGGATGACGAGGGGTGAATCCATTGCACTCCTACTAGGGCTAGTCAGAATTTGTTCTTCAGAAGCAACAAAATTAAAGCAAAAAATCCAAATCGAGGGAATTGACACTGGAAACCAAAAGTAACTAACAGGGGACATGGCTCAAGTTAACACAGTGGCAATCTTATTTAAAATTCCTTAAAAACTTGATAAGGCAAAAAAGAATAACCTGTCTGGGACAGGCTGGAATATAAATAAATAAATAAATAACTACAGGAATAAAAAGGGAATTTAGTCAGAACTCCAACACAATATATCACTCAAAGAGCAGAGAGCACATTGAGAAAGTTGCCAAGTGAAATCACCAAAGTAAGTTATACAGATGAACTTAAAAGATACTTGGGCATTTTTATGGTGAGAAGGAAAGAGAAAAGGGGATTGAAGGATACAGTAGATACAAACCAGGCAGGAGAGGACGTAATAAAGAAGAACCTTCTCAGTTCAGATGTACTTTTCCAGTTCAGAAATTCCTTTTGGCCATTCTGGTGATTAAATGAAACTAACTCCTTATACGTTAAGTACCTGCCAAGCACCATAATGATTGCTCCAGAATTTATGATACATGGCTGCATGCAGAAAACTGACAATTTCCCTTTCCTTCTGGCCACAAAAGCTACTGTGTTCATTGACCAACACCATAACATATATCACTAACTCATAAAATTCATATCCAAAAGCAATGGTTTCATTGCGTTCATCTGGCTTGCAAAGAAAGGCTCAAGCAAGCTGGACATATTTTTCAGTATGGACAGAACTAGCCTCATATGTTCCCGCCCAGTAATATGACAGGACAGCAAAGACACATACCAGCAAATCTGTCATGGCAAAGACTTTGACTACTTTTATCAGTTTTAAATAAGTAAAAGGGCAGAATGGACACAATATTGGGAAAAGGGAAAGAAGTCAAAATTACATGCTTTAAGCAGAACAAGTCAACATTTACCTCACAGTAGCCTTGTAATCATGGTGACATATAAATAATAGAAGCTGCTGAGACGGCTGTTACAGGGTTATTCCAAACAATACCTGTTCTCTTGTTTGCTCTTTTAAAGGACAGGTACACACTATAAAGTTTGACAAACCTTTGATTCTTGCACCTCCTGCTCTTCACTCTTTTGTTCTTTCCTAACAACTGCACAGAACTCAGAGTATAGCTGAACACACCACCCTATGGATCAGCAGCGCTTCATGCGCTCTAACAGCTGGCCTGACATACACACATAGGATTCTCCAGCGGCTCTTAAGTAGTTTGAAACTAAAAGCAAAGAAAGTCCCCGTTGCTTTGCTGTGGCAGGGATGTACTTCTCAGAAGAAATGTAGGCTACACAGAACACACACACTTGCATCTCTTCCAGGCCCACAGCATGTACCACACAGAACTTACTGCAACACATTAGACTTCCTATCTATCTGCTGTGCTTGATTTAGCAATGGTTGAAAGCTTGTCGTTCACAAGAAGGTGAAATACGAAGACTCCCCTATTTTCTGATCCACTCTGACATGAGTCATTTCTTGTCTGTACACAAAAGATAAATTTCCTGCTCGTTCCTGGTGGAAATATATTAAGAACAAAAGACTAAACACAAGAAGTGATTCATATCTTTCTTGTTAATATTTTTTATTACTAACAGATAACTTTCATTCTTCTTATATATTTACTTGTCAATCCAAAAAGCTATCCCTAAAGTCAGAATTTTGCTTTAGTTAATCAGGGAAATGAATAGTCATGTACAGATGTATTTCTGTTATTTCAAAAACCGTAGAGTCCCACTTCCCTGAACTCTGGACAGATCAGATCAAAGAAGTTTTTTCTTTATTCATAAAACCAGAAATTCTTCATCCTATCATCTGACTGAAAGCCATTTCCTCGAGGCTCTTCTCAGAGTGACAAACTATCTGGTCTGCAACCAAAGATTCCTTTCTTATCTCCCCTTGTGCCTTTCTCATACTTCTTTTTCTCCTCCTACATTTGCAGTCAGCCTCTTAATATCCAGAATAGCCTGAGCCAAACAGTTCTTGATTCCTAAGGGTATACACGTACATTTCTTTTTCAGGACAGCGACATATTTCTGAGTTTTATTTTGAGCCCCCCCAAATGTTCTTTATTTTTCACTCAATGGCAGTATTTTCAATTGACAGAATTGCAAAACTGTCCTGATTTGAAGTGAACTGTTTTCCAGACATTCCACAGCTGTAACAATCTGTCCTCGCCTCANCCTTTAGACTACGAAACAAATGTGTCCATTATGCAGATGGAGATTACCAGGCAATGGTCATCAGGTCAGTACTTCCAAATTTATGTGGTTTTCATAAAGTGGCCTCATTTCCCAAAGCTAGAACCAAGCATGCCTTCCCCAGGGCTCCAAGACTCTGCTGCTACTTCTGCGGTGACAATCAATAGTAAAACACTGTATTGTAAACCTACAGGGAACATTTTTTTAACTTGTACTGCTGCCCTCCCAATCCCCCCAAATAAAAGGTCTCGAAGTATAACCGTGCCTCCAGGAGGTTTTATGACCAGGAGATGTTATGATGTAACAGGGGAAGGATCATTCTCTGCATACCTGTCACTTCTACTTCCTGCCTAAGCGATCTCCCACTGACCATTCATGAAAACAGAGTATTAATTTAAATGAGTCTTTAGTCTAACCCAGGTTTGTCTGATATTACACATATTTTGTGTGTTACCCTAAGAGACCTGGAGATTAAAAAAAAAAAAAAAAATCCCAAATTGTACATAACACATCCTGCATAACACTATTTAACTTGTAAAAAAAAACCTACAGAGATAATCAATAGGAAAATTATGTCAGAACACACAAAAGAGGCATTTAAAAGGGCTGTTCATGCAATACTCAGAGCAAAACACTGTAATTCAGGAAGATTTGGTTACATTCTTACATTCTAGCAAGAACTTGATAAGATTTTCAGAAGACACTTGTTCTCTGTGTTGCCTGAAGGATGCCGGTAGAGTCAGGCAGAAAACCTTAGCTTATTCAAGTAAAAAGCAGATTATGCATTGACTACAAAAATCTAAGTTTTAAATAGCCAGTCTTCACTCACTGCAGCCTACATGCTTCTAACCACTGTTTCACAAGCAAATACTTTCACTTTTGGCAAAGAATATACAGGATTT
Organism: Syrrhaptes paradoxus; assembly: GCA_013400615.1. Taxonomy (NCBI): domain Eukaryota; kingdom Metazoa; phylum Chordata; class Aves; order Pterocliformes; family Pteroclidae; genus Syrrhaptes; species Syrrhaptes paradoxus. The sequence goes on along the minus strand of VZTO01016092.1, from coordinate 660 downwards.
CATCCCACAAGCAGTGATGGATGCAATTAACTTCCTAATAGAGAGACCCACTCGCTTCAATGACCTACCAATGTCAGTATTAGATTGATGCTTACTCCCTCGTACTGTGCTTCAGTATCTCATCAGTCCCAAGGGGATACTCAAAAGAGCAATCACGTGAGGAAGACCTCTGCATGGAGAAACAGCACAATTGCACAGTGCATGCTTAGCTTGGATATGAATTCTCAAACTACTTTTAGTTTTCGGAACTTTTAATTTCAGATTTGGTTACTTTTTCTCTATCTGTTCCTCTTCACTGCCACCACTCTTCCCCCATAACATAGTAAATGAACCAAAAAAAAACCCTGAACAACAATTTAGAAACAGACTCCTTTTTTGTTTACTAAGTCTGGTAACAATATACAAGTTGTTTGTGGTCCTTCATCCCTCACTGAATAATTTCTGCAGGCACCCCAGGAATTACAGAATTGTGTTTAAGGACAAACCAAATCTAATATTGGTATTAGAGAGGGGTTACTGACTTCATAACAGATATTGCATGATGTTATGTCAGTGCCCTGATCTGAGAAGCACCGCCTCAACACACAAAAAGATGTTTACTTCTTCAGGCTTCATCATCCAGAGACACTTTCCTACAGCTACGTTTGCAAGCTGTCGCTG
>VZTO01016083.1:25240-55833 GCA_013400615.1 Syrrhaptes paradoxus | reverse complement strand
TTCTGTGATTCTGTGAAAGTAGAGGTGGGAATGACAGTCCCCCAGGGGCTGCAGCTGCAGTAGGTGCTGCTGGCACAGCCCAGCAAAGCCACTTAAAGTATAACATACAGTCATTGCATTGCTTGCTGGGGGCTAAATGATCCTCCCCTGCAAGATGGCCATTCGTCCTTACACCTGATGTTACTCCTTCAGGTCTTTATCTGTTAAAAGTAGGAAAGTACTCAAAAGCTGCTTTTCTGCCCTTTCTGTTGATTGGAAGGTATAGCTTGCCAACACGACGGATCCATGAACTTTGTCAATTAAGATGTCTTTGATCTCGAGCTAACTATGCCATCATATGACTGCTTTCCACTTCAGAGAGTTAGTCAAGCAAATGCTCTCTTCTTCTAGGCTCCCTTTAAGTACAGGGCAATACATAAGCACAAGCTATAGTTCTTTATTTTACACCATAAATACCTCCTGCGCCAAGTCTATCACTCATACCATACTGCATTTTAATGGGTATCTTGTGATCTGTCAAAGAAAGGAAGAACGGAAAAAAAACCCCACAAGATTCTGAGAATGGCTTCATTTTTGGTAGATGCACAACTGCAGTCTAGATACATGTTTGCTTTTGTCATGTGCAAACAAATTTTCTGCATGCAAGTGTAGATGGGCAGTGGTCTGTGCTATTGTTCATTGCTCAAAAGGCTTTACAGGATCTCTGTATTTGCAAGATCTACTTGCATGAATAAAAATTGCCTTCTTACAACTCATATACTGCACCCATTGCACACTACAACAGCTCAGATCAGCTGCAGTAGCCCTACATACAGATACTTTCCAAGCAGAAAACCAACCCTCTCAGCTCTCCCTGTCCCTACCCATTCCATGAAGTAAAAAGCAAGAGCCAGACATTTATGTCAGCATAAACTACAGCTTTCCTTGGGCTTCTGGTCTCCCCTGTGGCCAGCTGCATTACAGCTTTTCCCGAGCAGCTCACTCTTGCTCTGCCACTGGGATGACTTACATACAGACAGCACACCGATCTCTCCAGGATAATCTATATGCATAGGGAACACAGAACACTACTGCCCACCTTTATCACCTCTAACCATGTTAAAATGCTTAGTGAAATATTAATTTCTCTAGTAGCATTTCCGAGACTACCTGATACCTTTCCCCTTCCTTGTCAGCAACAGTAAATGCTCTTAGGATTCACCTTCCTCAAAAATGTCAACACCTCTTTTTCCACCATTAGAGACTCTGAAGATGCTTCATATGCTCACCATCTTCCCACTCAGCCTTACCATGGCTCTATCCCAAACCAACTTTCACTTGCTTCATTCATAGTTACTAACCAGGTAATAGCATACTGAAGGCAACTCTATAAAGCTTGACTACAAACTGTCCCATGAAACAATTTATGTAAAGTATGATCCAGAGCAGAACAAACGTAGCAATATATGCATACAAGACAAAACTAACATGAAAGAACAGGAGAAACAACAGAGAAAAGCAACTCTGTTATATCTGGGTGCTCCCTAGACAAGCAGTCTTTCCTTCATGCCTGCGAACAGGAAGCTGGCTGATGCAGCCAGCCTGGAAACACACCTACAGCAAGAAGAGTTGTCCAAAGCAACACACCGCCTGTGGAAATGGGCGAGTCTTGAACATACTGGTTTCCACACATAAGCTTGAGATTCAAATGGGAAAGTCTCAATTCACTTGTGAATAATTTTGATGGTTCCAGTCAACTACTGCTTGCACTGAAGCAGTACTCTTCTTTGCCGTAGTCTGTGTGAGCTCTAGGTTGAGAAACATCCCTTACAACTTTTTTCTTCCTTAATGATCTGAATCCGTATGAAGAATGACACTTCAATAGCTGCAAACTAAGACTCCAGCTTGTCCTCATCAAACCACGCTGCACAGCTGGACTGGCAGAAGCAGCATCAGCTGGCCATTGCTAGCATGTCTACCCCAGTGTGACCCCATGCTGCCAAACCAGCTCACTCCCTTTCATTCACAGGCTTCATCATCTGTGCTAACCAGGACCTGGCTCTTCTGAAACAGGAATCCAGAAGTGAGCAAAACCTGTGTATCCCATGCACAGTTGGGACCAATCTCAACCAGATACCAGCAATTTACACTTTTGAATGGATCACAAAGACAAGGGATGAAGCAAGTGGAACCTTGGGGATGCTGATCTACCCATCTGAATCCTCCGAAGCATGAAAAGTAAGCATCAAAGTACAAGGCAAGAGTTTAGAGGTTCTTCAACACTTGGAGATGACAAAAAAACCCTAAACCCTAATATCTTATGAAGATCCTTATTAAAAAGTTCTGGATAGAAGTATGCTGTGACCAAATTCACATCTGATAGCTCTTTCCTGAGGGGAAAAGAAAAACATTATCAAGCCAAATATTAAAGTTACTTTTGTTGGAAAATAGTATTTGAGAAACCACGAGGTTTTTTATCCTTAATTAGGTTTTATGTAATTTAAAGTGCAAGTTCCAAGATCTCTTTTGCCAGTCAAAACTTAAACTTACAGACAAAAAAGTTAGAAATACAGCAACAGTAGAAAAAAGTTAGAAATACAGATCAGAACAGTAGATAACACACACTTTTTTCTCTTAAGCTTTGTGTGAGCCATGATATTAATTTCTATTCTACAGACTCCCAAGTGCTTTTGAAGTCATGTGCAGCTCATTTCCTCTTGACTGCTGTCATGCAAAGACATAATTATTAAACATTTATATCTCATATGATGTTACATTAAAAGTCAAGGTATTGACAAACTGAAAATACGAATGCGAGCATATTATAAACCTAAGAGGACACAGTTGCTACAGGTTATCCTGGAAAACATGGCAAATCTGATAAAACACCAAGTAACTCTAGATTTAAAAGAACTTTTAAAATATACTGCTCTGTGACATCCTGGGATATTCAATATATAACTAACAAACTCCATCTCCATGTTTAGAAAGGAGCCATATGTTCACTTTGCAAATGTCTGTCGCTGTTTAAAGACTTACAGCTCTGCATCAGAGATCGCTAGTGCACAGCAGGTGAAACTGAACTTGCGAACGATCATCAGTTATTTCAGTGCAAAGTCTGGCACCTTAGTGTGAATGACTCAGCAAGCTAAAGCTAAGCCACCTAAACCTCGCAGCAGAAAAGATACTTCTCCCTTGTTGCTCTATATCATCAACTACACAGGGGGAAGTCCCATGTCCTTGACACCGCCCACTTTGAATATCAGTTCACAAGTACAGCTCTTCATCACCTCAAACTCCAGGTCCAAGGCTTTAGTTTGTTTTAGTGACGGTCTACAACACCCAAGTGAGAATTATGTGGTTAAAAAAGCATGATCTACAATAGGGAATTGATTTTTTGCTTCCTCCTTAATTACTCTTTAACAAAACAGCAAAAATAGTTGAGTGCTACACATATTTTGTCCCTTTCCTAAATTGCACCATCCTTCAAATAATGTGCTTTGTAACAGCCTAAAAAATTCTGCTTCAATTTTTCTCCATCAGACAGTTTGGAAGTCTGAAAACAATCCACTAAGACAGCAAGCTGAATAACAGTTATAATTACTTACTCAGTAGGGATTGGTTTTGATAGATATTCTATTTATCATAAAAGTTTTAAAACAACAGATTAAAAAAAGCAAATGAGAAAGGCACAATTCTGTTGAAACTGCAAATTGTGACACCAGTAGCCTATTTAGTCTGCTAATGACCAAATCTTCATTTCTCAGAGAATGGAAATATCTTAAGAATTTAACACAACACAGAAGTTCATACACTCGAGGCCAAAACCCAGATTTTCAGACCAGTGCAAAAAAGCATATTAGAATATCTTTTAATGCCATATAGCACAGATAACAGCTCAATTCAAAGTGCTTCCCATCAGCAGATCTCATAAAATCAAGAACCTCCTTAGTATTAAAAGGACAGAGTAATCATACTTGATCAAGTCTATTCACCAATTTGATCTCTATTTGTTCTCTTTCTGGTTTGATCACTAAACAAAAATACTATTCTTACTTTAATTCACGGAACTCTTGTTTCTACTTCAGTTCTGAAATCTGGTATCTACGGTTAGACACAACACTCAATTTAATTCACATTTTTCACCTTGAGCTGGTTAGATTTCTTTAAAGAGGATTTGCAGTGTGAGCTGAAAGCACTATGAACACATTCAATGAAATGAGCTAAAGGTTTCAAGATTTTAAATGCAGGGCACAAAATGCTTTCTACTAACATTTTAGAAACTTCAGTAGCAAAGCATTGGTATGATTGAAAGAAAATTAACTTCTCTACTGCTAGTCCATCCTCATACCAGCTGTGCTGCTGTGTTCCATTAACGCTACTGAAATCAATGCAGTGTTGGGAGAATTCAAGTAGTAGTCAAGTGGTTAATCAAAACGCAGCCCAGGGGACCACTAACAGCCCCTTCAGCATAACTAATACAGCTTAGCACCGCAGTAGAAAATATTCACGTGTGGTCTTCTGCACAGCAATTATGCTGTGCTGCAACAGCGAGGCTTGAAAACACAGAATTCTCCCCAGCTCTGCACTACTGCCTTTGTGGGAGGCAAATGGACAGCAAAATGGGAAAAACGTATATAGTGGGGAAAAAGAATACAATAGATAAGGCACAATAAACACGAGCCAAAGCAAAGCATTACCCTGAGAAAGCTGTAATCTTGGCTTTAGAAACTGTGTAGCCCACATCCTACCACATCCCGTACACACTGACGTTCTGTGGGGACAACTACTCTGCTTTTTAAAGCATGACCCTACAGAACATTGTACATGCTATGCTAACTGAAGAAAATCCTATGGTAGTACTTTTAAGACAGGAGGACAGCTGTGGAAATTCAAAATAATATGCAATATCTTAGCTTTTTTTAATCTAGTTTGTCTCTGCAAGTACAGAACTATGGGGCCATCTATGGTTCCAGATTGTTAGAACTAACAAGGCTGTTACACGTGTAACAGAGTTCATCAGAAAGAGAGCCATGGAAACAAATCAACTGATCGTGGAGTTACCCGAGTCTTCCCCCTCCTGCCTCAAAGCCTTCAGTGTGTCAGCCCCAAGTCTTTAAGAAGACGGACATGGAAATACCATGACAAAGGTCCTTCTCACCATAGTAACCTTAGAAAAAAAAAAAGCCTGCTTGCAGCAATTGCCAAAGCTGAGTTGTCAGCCTACCTTGCTACATATTCACGAAGGATGCCAGATACGTGACAGGCACGCAAGCCATCATGTCTTGGATGACAAGTAAATACTGAAGTCTGCATCCTAATGAGTGACTTTAAAGATGTTAACACTAAATTTGTTAAGAGAACTCAACAGCCAATACAGCAGAACAAGTCAATGTATAAGGTAGAAAAGCTACAGAAACTTTAAAAACAGATACACCAAAAATATTCTCCTTCACTGAGCAGTGCTGCTCACACCATCCTGATACTTAACTCTTCTTAGAGTTTAGAAAAGAGTTCTCCAAGTACCAACTACGCACAAAGGCGCTGTGGGGGAGGATTTGACGTGAACCTTCACTTGCTCATTTTTACGTGATCAAAGACACACAATTAAAATCTTCCGAAGTTACACTTTCCAAGGCAAAAGAACATTTTGTAAACAACCAGTCTGGCACAGTTTTTGCTGCAATTATACTATCCGAGGTGTTAGATGGTTACACCCATCTAAATTTTAGCTTTTCACTGAACGAGCACAGTGGAGTGATGACAATGGCCTCAGAGCACCTTGGCCCTTGCTTTAAATCAACATTTTTATTTTTTAAAAAATTATTTTGCAACATGCACATTCAGAATTAATACCACTAATATTTAGCAGTGTTTTAAAGCCTGAGGAATTGAAACAGTTTCTTTTCATTTGCTTAAACCAAGTTTTCCCCATAGCTGCCAGAACAACACAGCAAGAGTTCACAATTTAGGAAAAAAAACCCAAAACAACACACCTCAAAACAAAGCCTAAACCAAACCCAACCCACGACACACAAACTCCACACTCCCAGCTTACCAAAAAAATCACATGAAGAAAACAGAGGACTGATTCTTTGATCATGTTTGTGCAAGCAGATTGCCCTACCCCATGAAATATGCTTAGTGCAATACCGTCCCACAAAAATCAAGGATTTCTTTCATAGTTAGAAAAGCACAACTGTGAAAAGCCAAGTTACCTAAACCAAACTAATCCTGTGCCTGTCACATGGAACCAAAGATTCAGCTACAACAGAAGCAGCCATGTAGACAAGCTCTGCTTGAAAGTGTCGTGGTTTTGTACTTCCCCATTTCTGTTTAATCATCTCCAAAACAGCAACTTCAAATTTACCTAGGGTGTTATTTGTGGCAGTGGCTCAAAGTTTCCTGTTCCAAAGGCTGACTAAAACTCTTATCTGCTACGTACCCAAGGTTTAGATGAATACTTTCTTGNCGGAGCTCGAGGGTTACAATCGGACAGGAGGAAGAGGAGTCCGACTTCATCCCCAAAGACCCCAACAACCACCACCAGAAGGCACTGCGCAGACTCAGCTGGGAGGAGATTATGGAAATGATAATTTTAATACGAAGCGAGGACAGGTAATGCATATGTATAGGCGTATTGCAAAATATTATGAATATGTAATCCTTTGTTCTATAAATTTAAGATAACGATGCCATAACGGGTGCACACAATAGGAGGAGCGATCCCCTGTGTGTCCGGCGCTGAATAAACATACCTACTTTACAATCTATCAGATTGTGGAGTCTGTTTTCCGCACGTCATAATTACTTCCCACAAATGCAGAAAGGATAGCTACCAAATATCTTAAAAGTGCTTCAGATTCAACTTGGATAAAGGCAGAGGAGAGAGAAGGAAAGAGGACTTGATTGCTTCAGAAACCAATCAGATGAAGCCTTATAAGCATCTTTATTAACAATTCACTCTTTCATAAATGAAATGGAGGTTCTGAAAAAGCAGTTGAAAATTGTCAGTATGAGAATATTGATGTTTTTGAGGAGGGAAAAATCAAAAAGAAACTATGCTTATGCTTTTCTTCCTACCAGCTCTTATCACCTTCTTATTATGAGCTAGCATAACCCAGGACGGATTTTCCTTAGATCTTTTTATCTGTCAAAAACTCTATGCACCACCACAGAGCAATATTTTCCGTTGCAGATTTCACCACTGCTGCCTCACTTCTACACCATGCTTGACAGCCAGAGGTGGAAAAAATTTTTTAAAAAGTCTCGCCAAATAAAGAGCATAACTGATGAAGAGACCTTTGTAAAGTGATGAATACCTTTATTTCCAAACAGTCCCTAATTTAAACAGAGTCATATTCTTATGGTGTTCACATGTCTGCCCAAGGTACAATTCTAAATCTTGGTCAAAGAATATGTTTTACTGACACCAGCATATCTCAGGTTTCTGTATGGTAACGAAGAGGCTACTCTATTGAAAGAGAAAGTCATGGGCTCTGCACCAAGTAATACCTATCACATAAATTGCTTGCTCAGGCTATAGTGGCCAAAGCACAGGCTGAAAATTGATCACAAACTGCTTTTAGGAAGGCACAAACACTTCTATGAGGCTGTTACAAGTAATAAATAGCCATGATTGGTACTGTTTGGACAGAGATTATTCAACTTCTGGCTGTATTCATTAACCTAAAATAAAGACAGACATTTTTTCCAAACTGCTAGACATTTTGATTATTTCCCATGCCAGTGCCTCCTTTTTCCTTTGCTGACAGGCTCTTTTGGAGAGGGCATTGCTCATTTCTTCATGAAGTCATTTATAATGGATTATTTTAGCATAATACTCCAAGTTAGAACACCTCCCAGTTCAGTGCTTATCTGCACCTCCACAGACTTTGTAGCTCTCAGTGCCTAACACTTTCCACTGTTAGAAAACATTGTTTTCTTGAACACTGTTTTTTAAAAAAAAAATCTTTGATAGCCAATGTCTTTGATAGCCTTAATGTTCTTTTTCTTAAGAAGCTGTCCTACTTTTTCTTTCTGCTACCAGTGGTATCATTTATTAATCAGGAAAACCTATAGAAGTTCTTGATAGAAGTTTTAGAGGACATTTGGCAGCCCATTCAAATGACATCCTGACTACAAACAGTAGTTACAGTTGTTTTAAAAGGAGCTACAAAACACATTATTATGAGGTCTTTTCTCATCTATACGGTTCAGAGGAAATTCTTCATCTGCTTTTACACCTGTAAGGCTGCAAAGGCTGTGTATTCCTTTATTAACACTGCCATCGAGTTACAGGCAGATGCTGCCCACTAGCACAGAGCAGATCTGATCCTTAGAGGAACATGAACTCCTCAAATGTATTTGCCCAGGCAGCTGCAGTGACCACTCTCAAAGTCTGGACACCTACATTCCCAAAAGAATATTAAAAATACCAAAAAGTACATAGAAGATTATTTTTTTTTCTTCATTAGAAAGATAGATGATAGATTCCATGTTGCAATATCAAGGGACTGTGGTAACTAGAGGTGGTTTTAGCTCAAATGGAGTGCATTAAAAGAAGTAACCTTGCAGGTTTATTAATTTTAAGTAAGAACTTTCCTGGACCAACAGACATTTTGCCATTGATACGTACATTGGGCAAAAATTAAATACCCTCTGACCTCAGTTCATTGAAAAATGTCAGTATTTTTAAAAAATTGATTTTTCAACCACTTTGCAACTGAAAAACATTTCTCAACAGACATTCTCTCCATTGTTACCTAGATTACTTACATAGTCACATTCAAACTCGTATTTGAGCTAAGCTAGAAATGTATATATGAACCGAAGAAAACATCCATACATTCTAACACTATAAATATTCCCTTTTTATACTGTTATTCTAGTTCTCTATACAGGAAAGGTGGACAGGAGTAGAATTTTTTTTTTTAAAAAACCATATCTGGTCCAATTGCCAGTGTCCTTTATCTCACAGAAAATAATTTTGGAATCCATAAATCTCAGTCATGATCACATATCAATTGTGTTTATTAAACTCAGATAAAGCCATAACCTGGACTGATTTCAGTAACATGATCCTGGAACTAAAGCAGGATTCTTGCATTATCACAATCCTCTACCTGTAGCATACAGATACTGTTCTTAGGGCTGCTTTCTGAATACAGCAATGTACCTAATGGAAGAAAATTCCACTTGCAGAGAGACCCTGTGAGGAGAAATGTTGACTAATCATCATCATCATCACCTCTATTCGTCCTAGTTTGCAGATAAGAGAGTACTATTTTCTTTTCCATGAAAGTGTTATGAATACTTAAAATACACAATGAAGAAAAGCCAATAGCACATTCATATTGACAAGTCTAGCCTGCCATGGTAATAAGCTTTAAATTATAAGAAAAATATTACGTTCTGCTCTTTATTTTGTGGCCAGTCATAATCAGCAATGAAGACAAATATTTACAATACAAACACTTTCCTGTCATTCCATTACATCTTATTTTAACACTTGTATCTACTGAGCTAGTGTTTAGCACACAGTGAACCCCACACAAGGCCAGTGGGGACAAAATGCAAATTTCAGGATGGTTAGTGACTCAGCTACCTACTACAAAGGTTTACAAGCAGTATCAATAGATGCTAAGCCTGCATAAAGCTTCATTTATTTTAGAAAGGCTTTCCATAGGCAAAGGGACAGATTACAGAATCAGGTCTCAGTGTACTGCAACAGCTCAATCCATAAATAATAGTTGCATGAAGTAGTTTCACTGGAAGCAGGACTCTTCTTGGAAAGCCTGCTAATGACATTGCACTGTTGTACTGATGAATGAGGCCACAAAATGCTTAATTTTCTTCAATTTTAAGCAGTGACTCCAAGGCAAAAAAAGATTTGCAAAAAAAAAGAAAGAAACCAAACCTCAAGAAGTCTTTAAAAAAACATTACTAAAAATATTAAACATGCTGTTGTTAGAACACTCCTTAACTGCTACTGCTGTCCAGGTAGAAAGAGTGAAATCACTAACAATAGCTAACATGAATTTATCCAAAGTCAGCATTAAAATATTACAGCTCATAAAAAAGAGAAACAGTAATCCCAACATGTTTGCTTTCTGTGATCACTTCATAGTTTAACAGCTGAATAAACTATTATAAAGAGAACAATTGAGATATCATACGTATTTGTACACATACATGTTTCAGCTCCAGTAAAATGAAAAACTGTTCTGTAACAAAATGCCTTCTCTACAACAATTTTCAGGTTATCTCAACTCCTCTAATACAATCAAAAAGGACACTGTTGAAATATTACACAGAAAACCAACACTGTAGCTGGTACTGTAATACCAATGTTTACTCACCTAGCTTACATTCTGTACAATTCCTTCCTAACAGAGAAGATATTTATGTTACGATTTTACTGGAATCATATAGCTTACAGAGTTTGCTACTGTCAGGAAGCTGCTATGAAGACAGAAGTACAAACAAGTTTTTCATTTCCATTCAGCTGCCTTTGATCAGATGAATTTCCACTGATTGCTTCAAATGGATGAATAGTAGGCACTTACAAACACAAGGATTAGCTTCAGGCTCTACTCTGCCCCTTGGTGCTCTCCAGCCTGGAGATACCTGAACATTATTCAAACAGGCACCAGAAAAATACATTAATGAAACCTTAAGAAGTTGTTCCTGACAGGAAAGGTTTTTCTGTTGTTGCTCTTTAACACAGTTGCTTCAAATATTTTAAAATTAGTGTACCAAGACTCAAAGGTAAAAACCTGAAGCTCTAATAAAACAAATAGTGTTCTTTGCCACAGAGCAAAAGTCAGGCAGCAAATGGCTATGTAAACACTGCAAACGGAAAACTCCTGCCAAGCTCCTTATACATTCCTCCTGAGTACTGAAACTGTGATTCTAGCAAACTCCAATAATAACAAACAAAATTCAATTCACCCTCAGAACTGATGAGAGATGTTTCCCAGTCAGGTAAGAACAGTGATCCTTTGCCTATAAATGTAGAAGCAACGACGAGTGTGCTTCTTCCAGTTATCTGCAAATCTATTGAAATAACAGTATCAAGGCTCTCTTCTGTCCAGTTACAAAAAGAAATACACAGAGATGTTTTCCATTTTATATATAGCCCAGAAACTATAATAATACTTCCATCAAAGTGGAAGATCTAACAAAGATCTTGCGTTGTTCCTTGTGTAAGCAACACAGCTCATTAGTTAGTCTGCAGGCTCTATACCTATTCAGTTACTTGCTTCTAATCTGCTCTCTTCTAACCAAGATGAGAGACACAGGGGGGAGAAAAGGTACCATAAGGCAAGCAGTAGCAAACCACACACACAGAGGGCTGTTGAAAATGCCTATAAAGCAGACAGCAACCCTGCCGGTACACCGCAGTCAGGTAATCACTTGTACATCCCCTCTCCCAGGATTCTTTTCAGTGGCATTACCCTACCAATGGTATCATCCGCTTCTCTGTTTTGACAAATTTAAGAGGATAACACCCTCTCAACAGAAGTCTTTATTTTTACAGGAAACCCAAACACAGGCAAGACTTAGGAGGACAGCTATCAACCTGCTTACCAATTTGCCCTAACTCTTATACTCTGCTCCCTTTCAGGCACTGCAAAGATCATTAGCAGGGTAGAGTCAGACCTTCCTATGGGTCAGGACTGCCAGTATCTGTTTAGACTTGGTGGCAGAGCAAAATGCAGGGCAACAGACCAGGCAGTATAAACAACAAGATTTATTCAGCATACCAACCACACTCACAGCTGGAAACACTAAAGGAACCAAGACATGCAGGTGAGGAGACCAGCAAGGCATTCCAACACCACAAGATGACTCAAATGCTTTGAGAAGGATAGTGAACAGTCCATTCACTGAAGACAAAATTAATGACTTCAAATGACATTTTAAAACATACATTTATCTGAGCTGAAGGCACCAGGTAGGTTGTCTGTGTGTCAAATCATAAGAGCTATTAAGCAGAGTAAGGAAGGATATTTTTAAATCATAACCAGTAATAAACATAATAAAAATTTTATTTCAGTTAATAACCAATGAAGTGCATACGGTAGGAATGCAGCACAGATTCACACCAACCCAAGTAATTAGGCTTAGAAAGGAAACATTTGCCCAGTTTTTGTCCTAAAGTGAAACAATTTAAAGTATAAAACCTCTACTATGAACAAGGTAGACTATACCCCTTTGTCAAGAGAATCTTATTTTCTTCATTGTGTTCAAGTTACCACAGAAGAAAGTCTTTCTCTGAGCTTGTAAAAGACCACTGGACTTGGGATTTCCATGGGTAGAGTCTAGACTTTGATTTTTATTTTCTAAAGACATTCCAAATATCTAACACTGAAAAATCATGTTCTGGTCAAGAGAGAAAAATACAGATTAAACAGCTCATTAATATTTTAAACAATTCCTATACCTACCTGCTACATTAAGCTTTTCAACCGCTCCTAAACTGGGAGCAGGAGTGGTAGTATTGTTGGTAGAGTTTGTTCCTGTTCCATTAAGTACAAGATTTTCCACCTTGGACTCCAGCTTCCCAATGCGTTGCAAGATATTATCCAACAAGACAGCAAGTGTCTTCTTCAAATCTAGACATGAAAATGAAAAGTTAAATTACTTAATAATGTAATGCACACTGTCAGACAGAATCAAAAAATAGATACAAGAATGAGACTGGAATATATATATAGACACTTTCTCAGTGCAAATCTTTGTCATTAGCAGTTCTATGCAGTAACGTTCCCCACTTTGTTCAGCCCCAGATAAAAGCTTCCCTGGACATGGAACTTACCTTCCAATGTATTTGGTGAAGCACACTGCAACTCATACAAATATCCTATATCCAAGGTGAATTGTGCGCTTTTATTGGTACACACATGGGAACAAAAAAAAGTATGCTTTGTAATAGCTCAAGTAATAAGAAGTTGCTGAAATTATAACTAATCTAAATCTAAATCTGTATTTAGGCTCTATCAGAGGAAGAGTTTGTTAGATGCTCAGTTACCTGGAAACAAAACTCCCCTTCCCAAAAGGGACAGTTTTGAGCTGTCCTCCACCACAATCAGGTTCTGCACTGGCAAAAAAAATTATGCTCAACCTTTCTGTTGTATACACAAACCACCGTAAATCATCTATTGCTTTTCTTCAGTCTGCTGGTGATAGCCCCTACCTATCTGTTTGGTCTGACACAGCTCATCCTTCACATGGAAAGCAACAAACAGTAACAGGAGTTTGCCTATGAAATAACAACACAGAAAGAGTTCTCTGATATTTTTTTCTTTCCGTTTCCTTTTGTTCAAATTTCTTGAAGTAACAGAGACAGTCGGGCAAGCTAAAAGAACTGTGGGCAAGAGGGGAAAAATAGACCACTATCAGAATAAACTGTATAATTATAGTGGCAACAAGTCAAAGAAGATGAAAGAAAGTATTGTTCTTTGTTCATTTACCCTTGTCTCAGGATTAAAGAGTTTGGTATGAAAAATTTACATTATTTTCCCATTTAATTACAGGAAAAAATTACATGTGCATATGTAGAATACATTTTCTGGTTTCTACAACTTTAGAATCAAATAACTTTCTGATCCATAGTAGAAAAGTTCTCCATACATCTGAAGAGATTCCTCTGCCCCAATATCAGCTGTTATTTTTGCCACACTGTAGTGCTCCCTTTATTTTTTTTCCATGACTAGCCCAACTCTTGTGCAAATGAGAGAGTAACTAAGAAAAAGCTATTACTTTCAGTAAGCTTATGATTCTTTTTTCTAAATAAAAGGAGACTTGCATTTATTCCACAGAGCCATAAAGTAGATCTTTTTCTTTATAACTGTGTTTTCCTTTGTCCTTCAAAGATCAGAAGATGGAATCTTAAGCACTAGGGATCTGGACTATTTTAAAAGTCGTCCAGAAGTCACTTAATGGTACAGTGTGCACAAGAAAAGGAAAGAGTAGAATAGGAACTAAACATGCACAAAAACATGGTACAGAAGGAGAAAAAAAAAGATCTAGGAAAAAAAAGCAGTAAAAACAAATTCAGGAAAAAACGAGGAAAAAAACACAGCACACATAAAGGCACACACAGACCATAAACAGAAAAGCCATTACCCCTCTTCCTGTCATTACACTCACTGATAAAGGGTGCCTCCTCAATAGGACAGAGGATTAAGGATAAGATTAAAAAAAAAACTAAAAAGGCTAAGTAGCAAGGGTGTTAATTTTGACAGAAAAGTGAACCAACTTCTACTCATTATCATTACCATTAGTCATTAATCTGTTTAGTCCTGAACAGCTAACCTGATCATTTGCTATCAACAAATCATTTAGTATGCCAAACAGGACAAACTGATTTATTAAGTGATTACCTTACTCAGTTTCATAAAGTATTGTTTAATATGGTGTTACTCACTCACCATAGCACCTTCCCCTCTAATATTTTAAATAAACACATTGTTATCTTGCATCCTTCTAAACTCCTTACTTGAAAACACCTGTCCAAACTTGTCTTTAAACTTAAAATTCTTAGGCATGGAACTTGAAATTTCTACACAGAACTTAGCTTTGCCTTCACAGAAGAGTTAGAAAGTTATTTCACCCACTTTCAGATAGAATTTTACTTCTGAGGAACTTGACCACTTTTTGGCGGCAAGTGAACTTACTGCTCAGCGGGATTCAGAACAGGAAAAGAAATGCCACGGGCAACAAGCTGCAGGGGAAACCTACAGAAAGGATATCCTGTACCCTCAGACCTAGCTAGGGCACAGATTAATGCAGTTACCCTTCAATTTGTGGAGACACTGTTTTTTGGCTTTTGGTTTTTTTGTCCTTCTTCAATTCACCTACCCTTATAATGGGACACTGATGATGGCAGACAAAGTTTTGTTTTAACCCTATGCACACCATTTTCTAGGGACCTCTACTTGCTTGGAGGTCTTCAATCTAAATACTAATCTAGTACCACTCTAGCTTATGTTGTTTTGTAGGATTACAATCACAGAATCACAGAATGGTTTGGGTTGGAAAGGACCTTAAAGATCATCAAGTTCCAACCCCCTGCCATGGGCAGGGACACCTCCCACTAGCCCAGGTTGCTCAAAGCCTCATCCAGCCTGGCCTTGAACCCCTCCAGGGATGGAGCATCCACAGCTTCCCTGGGCAGCCTGTGACAGCGCCTCACCACCCTCACAGTGAAAAATTTCTTCCTAATGTCTAGTCTAACTCTGTCCTCCTTCAGCTTATACCCGTTACCCCTTGTTCTCTCACTACACTCCCTGATGCAGAGCCCCTCCCCATCTCTCCTGTAGCCCCTTCAGGCACTGGAAGGCTGCTATTAGGTCTCCTCGGAGCCTTCTCTTCTCCAGGCTGAACAACCCCAACTCTCTCAGCCTGTCCTCACAGGGGAGGTGCTCCAGCCCTCTGATTAATTTTGTGGCTCTCCTCTGGATTCTCTCAAACAGCTCCATGTCTTTTTTATGTTGGGGCCCCACATCTGAACACAGNCTCTGGATGGCATCCCTTCCCTCCAGCATGTCCCCCACACCACACAGCTTGGTGTCATTGGCAAACTTGCTGAGGGTGCACTCCATCCCTATGTCCATGTCTCCAACAAAGATGTTAAACAACACTGGTCCCAGTACTGACCCCTGCAGAACATCTCTTGTCACTGGTCTCCACTTGGACATGCAGTCACAAATCAGTAGAAGTTACAGAATAAGGATGGCTTGTTATTTCAGCAACAAATCAATATAACTGTTAGCCTGTTAGCCACGTTTGGGATGATAATCTCAGCCTTACAGGCAAACACCTTCACACAAACTCAAAAATTCTTTTTTAGGGGAAAAAAAAGTGATAACAGAAACAACACATGAAGGCAACCTCCCAGCAGGGTATTTTTATTACAAACATCAAAAAGTAAAGAGTAGTAAGAGAAAACTAGAGAAAAAAGGTGCCGCTATCCATCTGATGCATCTGGGTCTTTATTCTTTGTCTAAGCCTACAAAAGATATCTATCCAATTTCTTCAGAGCTGAATATTAAGGCAACTATAAATGGAAACACATCTAGATGACTAGCCATTAACTTTTCCAGATAGCCCGAAAGTGCATAGGTAAGTAGCAAAGTAAGCGAGTTCAAGAAGTGCTAAACAACTAAGGTGTATTATGTGATCTTATCAGATTGAAAAGGAATCACACCTAACCTGAAATTGCATTATGGTTTTCATATTTTCTGGTAATATGTTTTGTTCTTTTGCATGTGCTTTCTCTCACACATGCACACAAAATTAACTGTCATGTTGTACCAAACGGGAGAGAGAAAGTGTTAAACCTTACAGCCAAAGCACTGAAACTCCCAAAGAGAGCTCTCTACCCTGGGGCAAATATGATATATTTAAGCTTAATTTAAGCTTATCCACAAACTTAAACATTAAGTAAACTGACTGAACAAAGAAGTGAAATGGAAAAGAAGAAGTAATTAACATAGCAGGTCCCCACTTTAAGTAAGGCAAGTTCTTCTTCTACAAGGCATTTCTTAGATCACTGACACACAAACTGAAAAATGTCAAAAACAGCAAAAAATTTTAAATGAAGTTCTAAAAAATAACCTGAGGCATACCAGATATAGCTAACAGACAGATGTAGTAAAAATTAGGAGATTCTTAATTTCCAAGTGACTGGAAACTTAAAATTTGTCCCATTTCATACTTACAAGTGAAGACTGTTTTCTCCACCTGTACAGAGAATCCACAGTGCCAAGTACTGTCAATTAAGCAGCATTATGAAGTAAAATGTTTGTATAACTTAGAAAAAAATTCAATCAGATTATCACGTGATCTAGAGCACACACTTACCGTATGCTGTCACTGTCCCAACATAAGGCCCATCAACCACATTTTTATTCTCTTCGGCTAATGCTTTGATGTATCTTTTGCTGAGATCCAAAATTTGCTCACGAAGGACTGAACTGCTTTCATGTTGTGTTTGCTGCTGAATAGTAAAATGCAGAAGCATCATTCCCCAAATGAAACCAAAAGTCACCAGAAAAAAGCCAAGTTTCTGAGAGGACAGCTTCCATGGAGAGAATGCCATGATTCCCAACAGCTTCACGCAGTTTCTGCAAAGGTTCCTAAAACATGAAGCCAAACAGCAGTTTCATGGTCCAGGTATATAAATATCACAGAGCAGGACTCAGTCTTATTCCAGCTCCTTAGTCAATGTATATCCGTATTTCAGTTCCATCCTGTTGCAAGAGGAAAGAAAAGAAGCACAGTTATCACAATATATTAGAAGTTTCTACTAGCTATACTAGGTCTTCACTCTAACTGGCACAAAATAGGAGAAGACAATATGCTTTCTTTGTAAACGATTAATTTGTGTGTATCAACATTGTACTATACTAGCCAGAGCACAAAGAAGCTGAGAAAAGCACTCGAAAGAGAACAAAGAAGGAACGATGTGCCTGAGCAGGTATCAGAGTAGCAGAGAACAATCTCTCAGTATCTGGATCAAATTCAATGCCTGAAGTGGTTTCCAAGCTGAATTTCAAGGTAAGGCTGCTCTTACATAATTTTTTTTTTGTGTATGTGTGTGTACACAAAACTTTCTGATGTTGCCAGTGCAGCAATTTAAGACAATTCTCAACATAATTCAGTTCTCAGAAAACAAGTAATTTTAGCTGGCAGTGACACTGCTTGGAGTTCCTGGCAAGAACTACAGCATATGGCTAGATAGCTGATCAGGAAATCAGACTCCCTCAGGGGTAAAGAGGAAAAAAGAAATCTACATTATTTAAGCCAATACACTCTCCTGGCTTACATTGCAAGCAGTCAGAAGGTTGGAATAATCTCCTCTTGCTTCTGTGTGGCCTCTGCTGTGCATCGCTACTCCTTATTCATAACACATAGTCCAATGAGTTTGCTCTTTGCAAATAAATTCAAAGCACATACTTCTGAATGCTACAACATGTCTTTTGCTTATAAAATTAATATTCTTTGAGCTTTTCACACACTAGGGAAAAAGAACTGTAATAATGGCCTTCAAGACACAGTAGGACCCTCTTTCAGTGGGAAAAATCAAAGATAAAACCTGGCATAAACAATCCAAAGGCAAGAAAAGCTCTGTGATGAGGGCTAGAGGCATGGTCCTTAGCATAAAACCCAAGAAGAAGAAAGGTAATTAAAAGGTAATTAACTGTAACCTATCATGTTACAACACAGATTTGGTAAAAATGTTATCCTTTTAACTTCATAATGCTCCCAGACAGGATTAGAGAACATAATGTTCCCTTCCATTCTGCACTTGCACAGATAATGCCGACGTTACTCTGTTTTAATAGGATAATTACACAGATGCCTGCTACCACTGCTCCCCGTTTGTTAAAATTCCCTTTAGATCTGCTTTCAGTTGAACCAGCAGTTCTGCTGAGGACAGAAATACCTTTGGACCACTTATTTTCCAACAGGTCCTACGTATGCATTTAACATTATTGATTATTATCGACTGTAGTAGTGAATGTGCATTAGTAAACTGAAAGCACACAAGGCAGTGACTGTACCATGCATTTATGTTGCTAAAAGAACAATTTGTAGCTATCTTTTGCTTAAGGAGGAATGGTGCAGAAAAATTGCAAGTACAGTGAAAAGTATTATAAAGCCCTCAAGTTGATTTTTTCCACACTTAAAGTATCTCAATAAAGAAAATAAATGTCCTTAACAGAGCAAATGAAGGACTCTGTTTAATGCTGCTCTCCATAAACTTCAGTTAATTTTACAAGAAATGGCAGAGGGAAGTTTCACTTCTTTCAGTTTATTTAACTATAGCCTTGGGACACTCTTGGGCTGACTGAAAAGTAGAATATTGTTATTTTATTAAAAACTGAATGTTGTACTATTCTCTTGCAATATTTGGTGTGACAAAACATAGAAAATTCCATGGTTTAAAACAACATAACAACTTTAAAAAGAAATCTGAAATATTCAAGATTAACTCCCTCACTGACTTAACTTCAAGTAAGAATTGACAGTGTCCTCGACAGCAATAAAATCTTTGGTTTTAACAGACAATATTTCCTCCCCAATTATCAGTTGTTTCTGAAGTGGAAAACACTGAATAAGAAAATAAACCTATCACCACCATGTTTTACCAGACAAGTGCTAACAATTTTTTATGGCTAGCTGTCTGGGAAAAAAACCCCGCAGAACTTAATTAACATCAAAAACATCAACAAAAATATGAAAGTATTTCAGTCTTCCTTTTAAAGTTCTAGAACAGAAACAAGGACAGTTACAAAAAAACAGTGTATGTCTCACTGATGAGAATGATCTACTTAAATACAGCTGTTGATTTTTCTGACGATTTCATCAACAAAAAAAAACCTTAAATCCACTTAAAAACTCTAAGAACGCAGACAGCAAATATTAAAGGTTTTGCCATAAGAAAGGATTCAAATTCATTGTCAGATGAAAGAATGGCCCCCACTATTTCAAATGCTAAAAAAACCCCAAAACTGAAACCAAACCACACACAAAACACAAACCCACCGAACCCTACAAACCAGTCTTATTTTTACTGTCAATTAAGCAATTCTAGTGGCCAGCAACCTGATGAATGCCCAACAACACATACTTAACTAATGAACTTCACAGCACTGCTGGTGGCCATGGAGGTTTGTAAAGTGCACAGGAGAAGAATCTCTGTGCTTTCCATTGCTTCTGTGGCCGGATGCACGCACACACTGACTTCAGTATACGTTTAATCCTAGATTTGACAGATGTCAAGGGCTGCAACACAACTATTCATGGTTAATAATTACCACATACATATAACAACTCATTATTTGGTACCTAAGTGGACAGTGGTCAGAAGATATCAAGCGGTTATGTGGAATGCATGAAGAGAGCAGCAGAGAAACATCTCTGTGGTATTTCTGTTTTGACAGTAAATTAATAACTGAAATGAGCAATAGTTGAAGCAGTAAACACACATTTGTCTAATGTAATTACTCATTAACTTTGATGGTGCTTGCTGACTGGTTAACTCTCTGCCCATACCAAGTAAGCCATTCCCAAACTTAAGATGGCAGAAGATTTCCATTATTCTCCCCTCCTTGCCTTATAAATGTTCTCAAAGGAGCTCAACCTGCAAACTATTATGGCCTTTTCCTAGTCTAGTCTCCAAAATGCACAATGGGAGTCATATCTTAAAGGGAATATAGAAACACATATTTGTATGGGTCTCTAAAGAATTACANTTTTTTAAGCTTTGGAAGGAGGTGGTCTCACTCTAAGACAACTCTTGGAATAATTCCAGCACCCCTCTGGAAACTGGATATATCACAGTTATGAAACTGTTTGTGAAATCGTTAGGAAGATAATTCCTCCTGATTTACTGAGAGTTGCTAACACACCAAAACTAAATGCCAAGTGTGAAAAACAAGGTGAAAGTGAAAAGATATACAAGGCAAGAAAACATTTAATAAAGAACAGCTTTCTTAAGTTCAACTTGAAACAGCCAAAATCTCACTCCAACTGAACCAACACACTGGTGTTTTGTTTTATTCTGTTTTAAACAGACCAGTTACACCCTCTGTGATAAACATACCACAGTCTAAAACAGAACTGCCTCTATCCTTAATAAAAATGATTAGCGTATTTCTTTGGAAAAGAGCTAACCCTACACTCATTTATATAGGCATAAGAATTTTAATAGTCTTAGTACTTTCAATATTTCAAACTGTTTCATTAAAAACACATTTTTTTCTGTTCTGTATTTAATAAAATCCTGCTCAACAGCTGGTCAATTCATTAGTTACAGAGGATAACATTACCATGCCTATGTCACCACAACAAAAAAACCCTGACACTATTAAGAACTGTGTCAGGAAAGTATCCCAGTGCTAGTGATTCGCACATCAGGGATACAAACACATTTCTCAGCATTTTAAGACTTTTTTTTTTATTTTAAATGCTTAAAATAGAGTACAAACAGTTAATCTTCATGTGAACAGAAGTGACACATATCCATGTATTCCTTTTTAGAAAGGAGAATTAATCATCTACAAGAGATTAAGCAAAATCTCTTTTATAAGTATGTGCATACACAAAGCACAATGTTCTCTGTCAAATCTGCAGCTACATAGCAAATGGTACTTACTCAGGGTAAACCTGGAACAGCACTATCCTCCCGATAACTGTTCATCAGTTGAAAGCACTTTTCACCACTAGCTCCACAGTTATAAAACCGTAACTGTAGCCAACGCAGAAGCTGTTGCACCCATAAAAGTAGCAGCAGATTGAGCAGTATTTAATGATTAGCTTGTTATGAACTGAAACATAACCAAACTTATAAAGCATAACTAGTAAACAATGTATATGCATTTTTGTACCAAGTGGCTCAGTAAAATAGTATTTATTGCCACTGCTAGAAACAGGGCTCAGGCCTTACGCCAACTCTGCTTCTATGCCAAATGTACAAGGCCCAAGTTCTGGCCTCATGTTTGTGAAATTACTAGAACTCGTGTGTGCTAGAGCTGGGTACCAGGTGCCTCTTGTTATGGCATACAGCTTAGATGTGAAAAAAGAACAAAGGCCTTGAGAATGCAGGCACAGGTCAAAAGCAGAGGGCCCAGAACTGTAAGCAGCTCAGTAATGGTCAATTATTAGTCACTGATGGAGTGCAACCTTGAGATGCAGGAAAAAATCCCCAGATTTTCTTTCAAGAGCAGCAAAATCTGAAAAGGAGAAATAAAACTACTAAGCAACAGGAAAAGGCACCTGTGACAGCCTCCAACGTCTCCCCGTCAAGGACCATAGCTAAATCCATGGCACCAGCTGTGTGGTATTGTGTTCAAAATTAATTTATAACGAGATTGTTACAGACCAATTGCTTTCAATATACGGAGGTAGTGACTAGGAATGAGCAAGAACCAGCCATTATCAACATGAATTGTTAATGAATATCAATCTAGGGAACTTCTGTTACAAAGTTTAAAGATGGTTTAAAACTGGTTTGTTTCATCAGCCTTCTAAACCGTCAGAGTAATCTCTCATTCTCTTCTTACATATATCCACACCCAAACGAGTATTCAGTTGCAACACCATGCCACTCTGTGACCCCGCATAACATGTTATCGTATCACAACCAGCTCAAAGAGGTGCTCTTAAAAAACAAAACACATCAGGATCCTAATGCAAATACTGATCTATTTTCCAGGTTTTCTAATGAGGGCACGCTCCACTTCTGTTTGCAATTGTTTGATTCTGTAGAACAACTTGTTACAGACCAAGAGAGGACAAATATCAAGATGTGAATTTCCTCTGTTCTTATGAAGGGTATGTTAACCTAAAACCTAACAATAATTCAAGTGTCAATCCAGTGGGCTGCCAACACACCAGAGCCCCAGCAAGAAAACACCACGCTGAGTGAAAACACCTGCCATATCCAAGCACTTCCCTGCCAAGGGATGCCAGGAGTCATCCTTCATGCAGAAGCTGATGTAATGCATCTTAAAAGGGAGAGGCAATCCTCTAAAACCTCCTTTCTAGGAGTAATGAGTCCAACTGGGACTGCTGGGTTTAATAGTTTAAACCAGACATGCTTCAACATACACATAAACTAGAATTCCAGGCTGATGTTAACCGCTGTCTCCTACTACAGCTGCATTGCCTAAACAGATGTGCACTATACCCCAACTGAAAGCAAATTAATGGATTTCCTGGTACTGTAGCTCTTTATTCCTGCAGGAATATCTCAACAGATGTCCCACCCCAGTTGGCCAATCTGTGTTCTGAAATAGTACAGTCCCTGTTGAAGACAGCCCACCCCCTCCGATTTTACTTGTTGCAAGATGTTTGCTTTCTTTAGTCCTTTTGGAGACCAAATTTACCTTTCCTTCTTTCAAAATACAGCATTAACAACAGGATAAACTACGGCTTACTACTTAATACAGTCAAGTGAAATCAAAGAACAGTCATAAGCTATATTGGGAGAAGGTAAGAAATGGTAACTAGATCAGAGAAGAAAAAACAAGCCTGATTTCTGATAAGAATACCTGCATTTCAACACATCTACTCATATCAAGTATCTTCATACCATGTACGATCTGACTTCAGTGATGACATGGCAATTAAACAACCAATAAACTTAGGAAATACGTTCTATGAACATCAACTCAGGGCCCTCAGTCATTACGCTGAAGGTTCAGAAGCAGTTTCATGGCTCTTTAGTCATTAACCACGCCAAATGCATAAAGTGGAGGGGACACGGTCAAACAGTGACTCGAAGCCTGCTTAGGGTGAAAAGGGCCGTGTCCTGCCCTCCTGGCCTGACTGGGTCACAGCAACAAAGGAAGAAAACTACAGCCTTGCAACACTCTGAAGTTACATTAGCCACTAATTTTTTCCTTCCAAGAGATAAACTCAGCAATGTAACATTTTACAAGATTTCAGAAGAAACTAAATATCACTCATTAACTGAAAACACCACCCTGGTGGTTACTCTGAAGGGAGGGGAAATATGATCACATCAGGGTTAGTTTATAACTAAGTCTGGAAGATTCCACTGATTTCAACAACTAATCAGTAAACAATTTATTTCAATAGTTCAAGTCATAAATTTTAAGGCACCTCAAAGCATTTTTGTTAGTCTTAAAATAAACTTTCATCATTCAGTCGTGATCAGTCCCACAGAAGACAAGATTCATGACAGCATGTTCTGGAAGGAGTAGAAACATACTAGCAAAGCCAAAAATATTAAGCCACATCTACAAGTCCAAGGTCTAGGTGAGTCTTCCAGCTGGCTGAAGGTGTATACATTCCCTACATACCTCACAAGCAGCCTCCAGTCCCAGCACCTCAGGAATAAAAGGTAGCTGAAAAATCATGCAACTAATCCAGACTCAGCTTGTAACAGAACTTTATGCACACTTTTGCTAACTGCACATTTTATAATTTAAGTTCCTTAGTATATAAGAGAAATGCAGAAAACCATTTCCTTAGCTGAATTATGGAGTCTTAGTTTTGTTCTTCCTTCTGCTGCTCAACTTTGTTTTCAGCAACGCTTCTGCCAACCCGTTCTTTTCTTCTAACTGACAGATGTCACTACAACTTCTCTCTCACCGCCCATCCACAGACGAAACAGCACCACGCACTGTGCCTGAAGTGGCAATTTGGGATACAGTCCCATGAAGTGAGGAAAGCAGAGCAACACTGGGTCACAACAGTAAAAGCAGGACAGATGGACTGAGGGAGAGTAAGAGTATAAATAAACCAGGTTTGGGGATTTTTTTAGGTTGGGGGGGCACACTTGCTTTTTTGTGCATGTGTGTAGTAGAAATTGTCAGGAGGTGGTGGGATGAAAACTGAAGGAGAGAAAAGCAGCCTTTGATAAGATGCCATAAAAACAAGTAAATTTTCATCTTGAGCAAGCAGCTCGCCTCCACTTTCAAAAATAAATTTATCCACTTAGAAACAGTTTGGGTGGCAACCCCCCCATAATTTCCCCATGTGGGTCTGTGGTTTCACAGAGAACTCTGAAATGTTTCCAGTTGCCTACCTAGCACATTGTTTTCTGCAGTTCAGTCCTACAGAAATTAAACCATCGGATGTTCTTCCTTTCATACTGTTTGCTTACCTTGGTATTTCATGGAGGAAAGAGTAAAAAAGGGAAGAAGGTTTACACAGAAGACAAAAGAAAAAAGGATTACAGGAAAATCCACAAGGAAAACCATAAGGATTTCAATCCACAAGGATTTCAAATACTGTTTATTGATTGAAAACACTCCAGGCAATGTTTTTAAGGCCATAACCACAAGCTAACCAGAGCTTCTTTTAATAAAGAGCTTAGAGATTAGCAATCTGAATGAATTTTAGGACTAGGAATAGGAGGACTCACATGAACTTCAGAAAACCAGAAATAATCCTGACCTTTGACAAACAAAAGAAATTTACATTTTTACAGGCATTTACAGGCAAAGTACGATGTATATTAACAACCTTAGTCTTGTTGCTGCATTAAATGAACACGCCCAAACCATCATTTTCTCTTTGAAAAAGAACATTTTGGGATGTCAGCATGCTGATCAAGCAACTAGGAAATAAGTTTGTTGGTTTTTTGGTTGGTTTTTTTTGCAAGAAAGGAGCTTACAGAGACTGAGCCCCAGTCCTCACCTACAACATTCCTAAAACCAGTGCAAAAAGCATGCATGAGTCATGTTCTCATGCCTTCAAGAGTCCCCTGCAACTGAATAAACAAACCTTTAAGTTATTTCATTTTAATGAAGTAATATTTTAATGAATTTTAAAAATAGGACTCGTGGCCAATAAGGTTTATCATATTTCTGGTAAGGATACAAGTATATACCTTTTTCTCTTCCCCTCCTCACAATTACCCTCCGTCAAAGGCTAATATCTGACATCTCTTATGTCATGCTCAATTTTACATTTGGTATTTGTCCTCTGAAAGGCACAAGTATGGCACCTGCTGAGAAGCATGGTCTCATACTTTTCAGATCACCTGGAAGTTCTCTAAAGTTACGTGCAAAATGTCCTTGGTTCTTGCACAGCAATCCTGTGTGTTTAACTTGGTGTCTGATAGTTTTCTGCTGCCTCTAGGACACAGTAAAACTGTGGCAGCAAGAGTTCCAAGCACTGCTATGAACTTATTCAGGAAGCTTTATTTTTAATGAATAATAAAATTAACTTCAGCTAATAATCAAAGCAACCAAATTACTTAGCACTCCAAGAAGAAATAAGTTTGTTATATAAAAATTGAATCCATTAGCTCATTTCTTGCATCATGCAGATACTCTAGGCTCCAGTTTCACCCACTTCTATTAACCACAAATCAGCCTGTTACATCACATCTTGCAGTCTGTCCAAGAGAAAAAACAAGTAACTCTCAACAGCAGCTCTGTCCAACTCACACAGGAAAGTCAAAAAGTTCTTTGTATTCAGCAAGAAAGCTCTCATCCATGTGGATGCCCAACTATCATCCCTTGTCAACTTGATGGTCAACACACTAAATGTAGTCTTTGGCAATTGTGCTGGACCCCAGACAGACAGCCGAAAATAAAGTACAAGATTTTAAGAAAAATCCAAACATGTTCATGCCCAAAATACTCACTACATCTTACTGAAAAAAATTTTTCAAAAATAAAAGACAAACACACAAAAAAAGGTACATCTGTGTAAGAAAATTAATTTGAATTTTCTTATAATTTGCTAGGGGTGATAGATAATCAAAACAAAAGGAAATTTTCATTAAACTTGGTTTAAATAAATTGTCACTACAGGATGCTACATTCAAAACTTCTGCAAAGGACGAATGCCAGCAGGAAAAGACAGAAGACTCAAGTTAAAAAAGAAGAAAAGTAGAAAGAAATACATAGGAAATTAGTAGGTATATGCTATTAAGCAAGTATATATCAGATCATAGGGAGGAAAAAACCCACAACTATCTAAGCTGAACATTAATCAAGTCTTCAGAAATATTTATTTCTTGTTGCTTTAGAACGTCTTGAACCTGGGTCAAAGTATAATATTTCTTCCAGCAGATTTGTTCTTGGCAAGCATTTTGAACACAATCCAGCTGATGTGGCTAGACAAATGGCTGAAAATACGAGCTGCATCTCCAAAGCACTAAGTTTAACGGAATTAAAATTTCAACACAGTTACCTGTTTGGAAGCAACAGTGCTGCTGATTATTCCATTGCCCCAGTTTCTGCATTTAAGGCCTTCTCTTTATTATTGAAAAGGATGAAATTGCAATTTGCTTCATACCTAATTTGGAAGTTAGTAGGACAGCAGAATATTTTAACCTGCTTCCTGCATGACCTGTATATAAACTGTTGATTAACACATTGGTATCTACAAACAGCTGATACCACCAAGGATTAGAAGAGGACTTTCGCTGAAATGAAAGCTGGTAACATTTCTTATTTCTCTTTCTAAGTAGCAATAACTGGTCATACAGAGTATGCATAGTATTAAAAAAAACCCAAATCTATCCCATCCTAACTGATGAGTGACTATAGTGTTACTGGGTCAGCAACAGCACCAAAGCTACATAGCTCACTTTTTTGCTAAACTACAACTACTCTACTTATCAAAACCATAACACTCCCACTGACAAAATGCTTAAACAAACATATGTGTAATTCTGTACATGTCCAATAAAGCCCAGTTAGAAACTTACAGTCACATAAGACAGAACTTTAAAGCAATAGTAGGGCTTGAAAGTAATGCTTTTCCTCCAAAAGCACAGGATCAGCTGTCTTAGTGGAAGGGAACCTCTGGGCAACAGATAGAGGAAGTATTAGACAAAAGTTTTTATATCTATGCAGTTCTGATCCATCCATCAATAGTAACAACATGAGTCTTCACATGATCCTCACAATGCTGGTATAAATTTTAAAGCTTTATCATAAACTATAACAAATATCACATGACTCAGCTGCAACCACAACATTATTTTCAAAGGAGAGCCAGTACCAGGCCAAGCACAACCACACTGTAACCTGTCATCCATTATATTATAACCACGTGCTGCTGGAAGGCCACCAGCTTTCCAGTTATCTGCAAGATCTAATAAACTATACAAGCTTCTTTTGCAAATGTAGGAGCTGTACTTAGTATAATAGGGCACAATTTATGAACTGCTTTGAGCAGGTGGAAAACAGCCTCCCCTCTTTTGCCATCCCCAGACAGCTGTAGAACAACTTGTACTGGCAAACTCTGAGGAATAGTTTTGTTTCAGCTGTAGTTCTTACAAAGCTAAATGGGAAAAAAAAATGTGAAGTGTAGAAAACAGCCAGCATAGTCAGCGTAAGGAAAGTGAATCAGTAATAACACTTTGTAGTTTCTCTCTAGACTAGTGCTAGGCAGGGAGAGGCAGGAGGATACACAACCCCCCCTCCCCCACAATCCAGGAAATAATATGGAAAAAGTCCTATCCAGCAACAAAGGTTTCTGAGCTGATGTTCTGCACAACATAGTACTAAAGGATGGATGCAGAACCCCACAAGTTTCCTTCATTGCTTATACCCCATCATTAACTACAATGTTCCTCTTTTTAGCCTCTCTCCCTCCCAAGTTTCCAGGTCCTCTAGATAGCTATAATCTACTATTACTTGAGAAAGCTATTTCATCTGCCAGTTCTGGTCCACAGTGCACTAATGGTTTGGGTAATGGACTTTCTTTAATGCTTCAATGCTATTTATAAGTTACCCAAATCACAGGAAAGGCCTCCTTTCCAAAGCACTTTTTGTTGAGGCTACTGTCAATACACTAATTCAAGGTTTGGTAGCAAAAGTAGCTCCATTTTCAGTGCTGAAAGCAAATCTTTATTTCTCCTGCAGTGCAGTTCCAAAGTAAATGTAAATGTTAACATTCTGGCAAATTTAATTATTCACAATATCAAATGCTTTAGTGGTCATGAATTTCCTCTTCCTTCTCAAAGGACCTAGTTAGAATTTACACAAGAAAGTTATCCTTAAATAAACCAGGAAATAAAGCCTGAAGTTTGTCTTTAATAGACATAAAATCACACCTCAAGTCTTGAAATCTCTATTTACATTAGCAAGTATCACAGCAGAAGAGGAGCATATCTGCAAAAGACAACGATAGGTTTTGAGGACCTGCCTTTCACACCACGGGCACTTCAGCTTAGGGGTGTGAGTGTCAATACTGGGAGAACAGTGCTGTGGATTGTATCTAGTCTGGTCTTAAAGACTAAATACCAACAGTTCGAGGACATTACTTGCATTCCAGGAATATTTTCATTAAAGAGGAATTCAGTTTGTGATCTCCAATAGGACTCCACAATATAAACCAAAGTGTTACTAGAAGAGTCATCAATTCACTTAAAAAACCCATGTCTCATTCAAACCTATGTTTGAAAACATGCAAAACGACTCTCAACTACCAAACTCATTCATACCATATGATAACTCATCATATGCCAAGGAAATAGACTCATAAATCAATTACCTGCAGTTTTGTAAGTACTCAATTTGTAATATTACTGGCCAAAAAGGTATACAGAAAACCCAATCCCGTCTTTCGTATGTATTTTTGGTTATAGACTGGCACATAATTGCAGATTTATTAAGACAGAACACACTTGAAACCAGAGTTCAGCTTACATTTGAATGAGATGTAACTATATCAAAAAGGGTTTCCTGAATTCCTCCTGCAGCATGCTAACATTCTAAGGCTGCCCAGACCATGTACAATCCATTTTACAGCCATCTAACCATTGTAACAAAATACAAATACTTCAAAGAAGAGTAGCAATTTAGTCTTCTGCATTTTATTTTTTCACCATCTCTTCTCATTCCGTGTCTTTCCTTACTGTGCTAGCACGGGCCTTCTGAGCCAGCTACTAATTTACAGAAAGCTTGGAGAAATTTATCCATCATTTTGACTGAAATTCCAATGTGAATTGAAAGTTAAGAAGGACAAAACTGGACGACTGAAAGAGAAATCAAACTAGAAAAACCAAAGAGGCAGAAATTTTGTATTCACACATTTTAGGAGTAACAGATTATAGATAAATAATATCATCAACAGGAACACACAGCTCAGGTCTTCCTTTTACTTATGAACAAGAATTTGCAAATATCAGTATTTCATTGATGCAGTAATTGATCCAACTGCAGAACAGCATATATGAGAAGAAAGTTGTAGTTAGTAATAATGACAATGGCTAATAAGAAGGGGAAAATCAGCTTGAAAATCTGGGGGTAAGGGGCAGGAAATCACTATAAAACAGACTAAGTATTAAGCTGGTTAAGAAGCTGAAAGGTGAGTCAGGGAGAAGTAAAAGAAATGCCCTGAGCGAGAAGATGAGGTAACAAAACATGGTAATGCAAGTCTAAGCGAGAGTAAACGAAACATGCTCAGCAGATGAAAAGGTACTAGAAAGAGCAGCCTGATAGACAAGAGCTAAACAAACAGAATGGCTGAACACACTGGGTCACACAAGACCAAGGAAAGAGACCAAAGAACATTAAATAATACTATATCAACATTATGAGTGATATGCCAATAGACACAAAGGAGATTACAAGTACAACTCGTAATACATAATTAATAATTTTCCATATACAAATAGGACCGTAACTGTCGACAGAGGAAACAGTTCACTTGTCAAAAGAGTTTTCGGTATTTTCTGATATACTTATGTTGATAAAGCTTTCACCCTGAGCAAGGAATAGGTAGAGGTTTTCATTTATGGGAAAGCTGTAAACAGTGATTAGAACTTCCTGATCACGACTTTCCTTAAATAAATTATCCAAGATAATGGGAAATGCATTCATAACTACTATTCCTCAATATTACTGTTAGCCTTATTAATGTATCAACTTAAAAAAATGAAATTCTCATAGGGTCATGTTGTAGTGGCTTAAGCAGAGGGGAGCTAATTTTTTTTTTCCTTTTCTCCCTTCTCTTCATAAATAGCTAGCAAGAAGCTATGTTTTGAATTCCTGCTCAGGAGAAAAGCTGATATGAAGAGAACATTTATAGTTATTGCTAGGATACCCTCAAGGACAAATACATTCGGTCTCTCTTCTCTCCACAGACAGAGGGAGGGGGGA
>VZTO01016083.1:4871-24866 GCA_013400615.1 Syrrhaptes paradoxus | reverse complement strand
ACTGTGTATCACATTGCATATTTGTATATAGTATTATTTCCAATATTATTGTAGTTTAGTTATTAAATTGTCTTTATCTCAACCCACGAGTCTTCTTTGCCATTTACCTCTTTAATTCTCTCCCCTATCATTGGGTGGGGGCAGGGACTGTGTGAGCGGGTGTGTGTGGTTTGGCCCCCAGCTAAGGGCCAACCCGCCACACATGTCTATGCAATTTATCTTCCAAGCACTTGCACCAATTTACATCATAAGGATCTGGCCCCTCGTGTATAAATAAGGTCTGTTCCACTACAGGTATACACATTCACAAGTATAAGCATTCTACAGCTCTCAGTTGTCGTCAAGAACAAAACACATTACCTTTGCGTAAGAAATTATGGGTCTAGTTTAAGGTTGCTACACAGGTAGTAAGAGAATGCTAGAGATAATAATAGGAAATAAAGCCACAGACACTGCAAGAACATATTCAAGATTCAGATGCAGGATTATTAAAATATTTGGTATAAATTGCATATTAAGCATTTACAGCTCAGGAATGCCAAGGTCTAAGGTCCCATTAATTACTTAAATAAATCAGTGAAAATTACCTCTTTCCATGTGGTCAGTGACAATCCAGAGTTCCTTTAAACTACACTTTTCAAAACTGTAAGTAATACTTTCAAATGTTCCAAAACAGCCACCCTCCTCAACACATTTCACACACAGAGCCACGTAGGCAGAGATACTCAGAAACACTGTATACCCACAGATCTAACTACAAGTGACAGAAGAGACAGAACTAACCATCCTTTATAAACTTTGACAATTTCCATTAGTTTCTCCATGTTTATTTTGAGAATAAACTCCCCTCACTAGTCTGACAATACATAATTGATACGGAGTTTAGGCTACTACTCAAGTGTTCTCACATTAAATATTGCACAAGAATGTAATTTTTTTTGATACTGTTATATCTGAAGGCAGCCAAAAAAGAACATGTTTTTAAACCCACCCTTGTCCACACTTGTAGTCTGGGAAGTACAGAGTAAGCGAAGTTTTCTACAGAAAAAGTCAGCCGGCTGCTCCATTTCTGTTACTAGCACAGCACTATCTTCCAGCCTATGTACTACTTTCAAAGTTTGTATGCATTCACTCTTTCAAGGCTTTCAAATTATACTTTGCTAACAACAGAATCTGCTTTCTGAAGGTTAGTAAACATACTGCATCACAAGCAGCAAAGCTTTCCTCTCTCTTACTGGGAATCATTCACACCATTATAACAGGTGGCTACATAGTGAGTGTCAAGCAAAGAAAAACTTGCTTGTGTAACATCCCTTCTGCATTTTTATATAAGCACAAACCAAGCAGCACATACTGCTAGAGAACAGAATGATTTTTGTGCATATCAGATTTTTCAGATTTCATTATCAAGCATGATTTAAATATCTCATCCCTTCCCTCTCCCCCTTTGCTTACATGCCATCTGAACTTCAAACTCCAAATCCAACAAAAGAACAACCCACTAAATAATTTATTTCATAGATACAAGTCTTGTGAGATTGGCTGAAAGCATGAGGTTCCGATTTGTCGCGTCTGCTACTCATGAAGCCTCAACTACAGCTCTGCTTTGGCTTGCAAAGGAGGCAGTGCTAAGCACTGAGAAGCAAACCCCAACTTGCCACGCAGCAGAGGACTATAAAACAGAGAAAGCTTCTATCAGGTTGACCAAGAGAACAGATACCAGCCAAACGCACCCGTGTCGTTAAACAAAGTCTTTTTCCACCAGACGCAATGTTTTCAGCTGGCTTGCAACCTGCACAGTGCTCAATGCACTGACCACAGCAGCTCGTTGTGATTTATGACCACAAACCAGAGGTCACTGAAGTTAAATTACGTCTTGTTAGGCTCTAACACAGGTAGAGTTTCACTTGCCATTGTTGCCTCAGTTAAGAGCAAAGCAACCAACTGTACATGTACTCAAATAAATATTTGTGTACCTAGTTATCAATCTAGGTAATATAAAAATCAATAATGTCCATTATTAGCCTTCCTCAGTGTGCAGTACAACGGAAAATCCAGAGTGACAAGTTTGATGGCCTCCTATTTCCCAGTACTAGGAGGGAGACTGTACGTGTTAAACTCCAAAAGAATGTAATAGTCCACAAAAACCCCCTTGCAACTCCACTCAGGTTCCACGCCAGGGAAGAAAAACAGAAAAACCCCTCAGCTAGAAGGCTTTATGGTGAGAGCAGGGCACAGGGTGTTCTTCCTTCATTTTATAAACCTTCAAATCACCACGGTGCCACCACTGACCAGCATATATCATCTGCATTTTCCTGTCACATCCACATGCTCTCTCATGATCCTGTTGGTCCACAAGGAGGAAACCCTCCAGTGCTGGACTACCTTCCCCACAAACACCCCCTTCCCACAGCAGTAAGGTGCCACAAAAGGAATGGGAAAGCAAGTGAAGTATTAAAGGCAAACATTACAAATAGCACTGGTAGAAACATTTGCAGCCCCCACACTACAAACAACTTCAAGAAACTCGTTTTACAGAATCATAGAATCATAGAATGGTTAGGGTTGGAAAGGAAGAACAAAAGCAGATAGTTTTTCCCTTTCAAAAAGAGAAAGGCACCAAGACATCCCACAATTTTTGTTCAAGAGCCTTGACAAGAATTCATTTTTAAACTTAGTGTTGCATAACTACAAAAAAAAGTAATCCACTGAATTCAATTTATTTCAAATAAATATCTATTCTTCCTCCTCCAATGATTTTTTTTTTTCTATTTCAGTATGAAAAGAACGTTTCAGAAGATCAGGTTTGGAAAGTATTAAAAATTAAACCTGTTGTTTCATTTTTCAAGAAAAGCAATTAAATGGGACTGGATAAAACAAAACAAACCCAAAACTAAACCAAAAAAAAGAGAGTGAACTGAGGCAAGGAAGAAAAGCAGCAAACCCTAGATTTCAACCAGTCATGTAATCTTATGTATCACTTCCAATAGAAACAGAATTAAATGAAACTAAAGAAATAATAAAAATTTGTAAGAAGATAAGGCTGCTTACAAATTCTAGTGAAACAGATAATCCTTTCATCTCCATCTGACCTAAGCTTCCAATTAAAGCAGAAGGAAGGAGAAACTAGCTGGCCTAACAGTATTACTAAAGGCTAAACACTTGAGAGGTTTTGAGTCACTATACAAGATGAAAGGACACAGCACGAAACTCAAGCACACATATACGCAAAAAAAAGATACACAAATGAAATGTGATTCCTGTGAATTACAGAAGCACCACAGACCACACTTTTCATAAGTCGGTCTTGTCATTCTTATATGTATTTTTCTGTTTGGAAAGTTAAACTCTAGGTACCTAGAAGTATCAAACT
Organism: Syrrhaptes paradoxus; assembly: GCA_013400615.1. Lineage (NCBI taxonomy): Eukaryota > Metazoa > Chordata > Aves > Pterocliformes > Pteroclidae > Syrrhaptes > Syrrhaptes paradoxus. Next base: position 21,493 of record VZTO01016083.1, on the reverse strand, counting down.
TTACAATACATTATAGCCTGTAGAAAAACTAAAGAAAAAAAAGAAAGAAAAAGAAATTACCACAATAGCTCTCTCCAAGCCATGGATTTCACTGGAGTACACAACTGAAAATGTCACATTGCACACACAGGATTTTTAGAGTTAGACGTACCCCTCCAGACTAGTATTTGGATTATGGTAAATCCTACATATGGATTAGGAGACTTTGGCTTGTCACCTGACAATACAAAGGACAAAGATGTCTCGTGCCCAGCAGCCAAGCCATGCAAAAACAGATGATAAGAATGAGTGGATGGACTGGAAACACAAAGAAACAAATTGTAGGAAGTAGTGCTAATGAGACTGAAGTCTCATTTCCTTTTTTTTCCCTGTATACATCAGAGCAAAGTAAAGTTTTCAGAAGAGACCTGAGGAGAACAGTGAAGTAGTTTTGCCAAGATTAAAGGGAGAGCTCCTACCTGTGTTAGGGAGGAACAAGGGAGAAAGCAAAAAGATGCTTTTTAGAGTCTCTATCTGATAGGAAAGTCTAATGTGGACAGCACATGGCCCAGGTGGAGGTAGGAGGCAAGCCCTCAGTGCTGACTAAAATGGGGAGACTGTGACACAGAGACAAGAATACGTTTCAGTGGGGAGAACAGGAGTGGAAGGAAGAATAAGGGGAACACAGTCAAACTCATACACACAGGAGCTGTCAGCACAGGAAAGCCACACTTGTGAAAGCCACAGAAAAATCATGCTATGCTAAACTGAGACTAGAAAAGAAGGAAGGGTGTTTGCCTGTTAAAACAGTTATGTTGCAATGTACGTCAAAGCTCTGCAAGACTCAGGATTTTTTTTTTTTTTTTGGGTAGTAATGTCCTCACATTCAGAATTTGTAAGGAGAGGCTGACACAGTGGCTAGGAAGGACCGCGAATGGAGAAGAAAATGGTTTCAAGAACATGAAGTTGGATTTATTAGCTTAATGGAGTCTTACTGTGCAATATAGGAATTACATGCAAGACCATACTGCAAAAATCCACTAATTTGCAATTTTTATTATTAAAGAAAAAGGCTATGTTACTATCCAAATTTAATAGCTATGACTATTATGGAACGAGAACAAATTGTGAATCTCTGCCAACACCAACATTTTCCTTTACTGCAGAAGTGAGCCTTAAATGGAAGTAACACACAAGGAAAAATAAGGGGGATTTTGTCAGTCATGCCAGATGACTGTCAACAAAAAATGCTGATAATTTGTTAACAGAGTCTAAAATATTTTTTCCTCTCAGTTTCAAAGAATAGATTTCTCAGAGGTGCAAGTACAGAAGTGTTTCTTTCAAAAGGGTTCTTTTTTTCATTTATCATTAAGAAACTTTAAAGAACAGAAGGTCCTTTTCCTGGATTTTAACCCATCAAATATGTTAAAGAATTCCACTGAAATATTTCATTTTATGCAAAATATTGTCTTTCAAAGTTTTTTTTGTTTCTACCCTTTAGCCCACAACACTAGGATTCCTTATAATTAACTGAGAACTATAAGGCAAGCCCTAAAGAAAAAAAAGATTCCCTTTAATTATGGCAACTGTCAGCAGCACAGCAAAAATAACGAATTCTAAAGAAGATGCAATCAATAAAGATGCAAAAAGGTCTCTTAATGAGATTTATGAACACGCCCAAATACAGGACTTGCACTGCACTTAATGAGACACTCCTGAGTACCCCTGTAGGTGTCTGAACGCCTTCTACAAATCAGACTCTAAGGATACGCCTGAGCATACTTCACACCTGTAGTCCTCATCCACATCAACTTGGTATTGTGGGCTTTTGGCACCTCTAAAGAAGCCTACACATTTAAGTCACTTCTGATTATCTCCATCTGTGCACACTTCTTCTTGTGTAGAAGTATCTCATCTCTGTTTATAGTTTAAACCACAAGCCTAGACCTTGGGCTTAACACATGGAGACAGGAATACTAACATCAATTTATAAAAGAGTAGGTGTGAGCTCTGAATTCTTCAATGACAGCTTTTTCTTTTTTTCCCCCCCTGTCTGTCTTAACGTGCTAAAAGAAAAAAAAAAGTTAAAATTTCTCTAGGATTTAGTATAATTGCTGCAGTTGGAAAGTCAACTTAAATCACAGCTGTAACTCAAGAATTCATAAGAAGAAGAAAACTTTTCTTGATATTTGAGAATTGCTACTAAAAGTCAACTTTTCAACTACTTCTTGTGATTTGCTTAAATACTGAAAAACTGAGGGGACCTAAATTTTATGCTTTACATATTCATAATTGTCCTCATAACAAGAAATCATAGCTTACTGCTCCGCTTTTTACATTGTATTAGTATTCTATCTGAGTTTAGGATATTTTTAATAGCCATATATTTTATTTTTGTATGTTTTTATATGTTATGAATATAACTACATTCATAGTATATATGTATACATCTATAAATACAAATGCAAAATCCCAAATGAATGAAGAAGAATCTGAGGAGAAAGGAAATATATATATGATGAAAGTAATGGGAAGTCATCTTCCATCACCTGTCTTTTGAGAGGGTGGTCAAAAGCTGATTAATTTTGGTATTCAGGAAAACTCTATTAGTTCAAGGACTGTCTATTCCCATAAAAAGTATATATTTAGTAAATTCTTTCTTGGCATCATGTTCAGAACATTCACATTAACAGATGGAATAAAAATGTGGCTCACAGGCAGGACAGACTGACCTTTTAGGACAGGACTCATTTTACCTACGGGCAGACAGGACAGCATACTCTAGGAACACTGCAAATTTCTGTCACTAGTTAGTTCAGTAAAAATTTGTCTGGGTCAGTCTCTCAAACCTGAAGACCTAACAGTGTTATAACTTCCTCAAATCCTGCAGGCTCCTAATGAATTCAATAATACATATATGTATATATTACTGCCAGGACCTCCTCAGAAAAATGCTAGTAACCTGTCCCTGCGGGAGAATTTGCTGCTACTTCTACAGTTAACATTATTGAGAAACTTGGCCTTCCTCAAAACAGGACAAAATTAATGAAGATCCTGCAGGGCCTGCACAAGGCAGACACTGCTGTTGGTTTTCTTGAAACTCATTAGCATTGTGCAGCTGATGCCACACAGTGACAATGACAGCCCCAAGGGAACTGACAAACACAGGCTGCAGTCAAGGTAGGAAGAAAGAGATTACAAGACAAACTTTAAAAAATATTCCACCCTTTGCAAACTGCAGCAGATTTAGTTAACAGTAGAAGCAGATTAATTTTTTCTTCACTGAAATAATTGTCAAGCACTGGAACAGGCTGTCCAGGGAATGGTTGAGTCACCATCCCCGGAGGTATTTAAAAGACATGTAGATGTCGTGCTTTGGGACACGACTTAATGGTAGACTTGGTAGTCTTAGGTTAATGGTTGGACTTGATGATCTTAAGGGTCTTTTGAATCCAAGTGATTCTGCAATCCTCCCAGTGAGTTCTCTGACAGGTGTGCTTCTGAGGGATGCGTGCCACAGTGAGCCTCCAGAGAAACTTTACCAAGTTTAGCTTTCTTTAGAGTTGCCAGAGAATCAGAAGTGGAGAGATGACTTGACTACTTGTGTGTTCAGTGAAGGAGGCTATTTTCACTTTGAAGAAGTTGTAAGAGCTCCTGATTACCTCAAGAGGACACAGTCCTACCCACCCTGTTTAGATACAAATTCTAGTCTGTATGCCGGGAGTATTAGCTAGCCATATGCTCTTGGTAAGTAATTGCACAATACTATTATCCCTTACCGCCACCAGTCCATATAAATAGGGCAGTCACAGCCTTACAGGTTAGCGTGAGGACTCAGGACTCATGGGTGCTTCCCATTGAGCTCCAACCAACACACACTGTGATCACAGTAGGCCAGTCTTACTCTTCTGGTTCAAGAAACTAGCAGACTGATTACCCATATCTCACTAATATGAAAACTAAACTACTCTGCTGTGTTCCACTGAAGGATATAAAACAAAACTAGAAAGCTAACCAGAAGTGAAAAACATTCTTTTGAAAGTACACAGATCTATTGTTGGATTACTCACAAAGAATTATGTATATCCACAGTTGATTTCTGTAGTGTTAAAAATTAATCTGTTCTTTTTCCAATAATTAATTTGGTCTTGAACAGGGAATTACCAATGCCGGGTGTTCAGGGACAGGAAGAAAGAAAAAGCAGTACAGCTGATACCAAGTAATAGCCTCAGTCCAAAACAGAGGCTTGTCTAAGAAAAAGGATTATGCCATTAAAAAAAAAAAAAGCCTTCCAACAATTCAACAATTTAAGAAGGAATAACTCCCATCATTCAGAAATCCATCTTAATGATGCTTCTCAACTTAAAAAGTGCACTTGTTTACAGTACTGAGAAAATAAAGACTACTATAAAAATCATCTCCACTCACACAGCTTTGTTTCTTTGTTACAGTAATGAAAATAGCAGACAGTTTAATTTAGGAAAATAAAACATAATACATTGAGTGATTACTCTGATAGCACTTAAGAACCCACCATCAAATACACTTCAGTCTCTTTTTATAAAATATCATTAGCAATGTACTACTTTGCAGCAGTAGAAGAAAAAGTATGCCCCAAAAGCAGCATCCCTCTCTACATTTATTTTCAGCATTATGCCTGATCTCATCATCCTTTAACTCCTACTGCAATGTCTGGTAATGACCCATTGTTATAGCCTTGAAAAGTGACTGAGCAAGTCTTTAATTTTTTTTTTCTTCTTTAATAAGATCGGAAAGAAATTATTTCTTTTCAACTTTTCCAAAACTCATTCATTTGGCTGAACATGGACAAAGTGCTTCTCATCACAAAAACTGTGCTTGTTTTCAAACACCTGTTAAGCCGTAATTTACATAAAAGTAAGATCATTTTTGACAGCATCAGACGTAGTATCCAGTTTTTTAAATGGCAGTTGGCATTTCTCTCCCCTTGCCCCTTTTAAGTATTTAATTGCCTTAAGTCTAGTGATACACTGAGCCATTACATAAATCCCATGAAACACATTCATTATGTCTAATTTAAGATTTAATATTAAAATATAACAAGGATTTTTATCTTTGTTCTGATTTTAGATTTAGATCACATATTTTTCTCCACTGCTTTAAAGTTTTTATTTCACTTTGAGAGGGATTCATTTAACTATTTTTGAAGTAAGTCCATCAAACAATTCACATAAACACTACAAGGTCTGTGACAGTACAGACTCAGGCATGCTGGTATATATCTCAAATACACAGAAACCACTTAGAGGACTGATGCTCTGACAGCTTTTATATTCAAATTTATCTTTTAAAATTATCTTAAAGCATCTTGTCATGGGGCACCCCTGAGAAGAGTCTGCCCATTTTCTTCATGCCCTCCAATCTGAGACTTATAAGCATTAACATGATTCTCCCAAAGCTTCCCTTCTCCAAGCTGAATAGTCCCAGCTCTCTCAGCCTCTCCTCCCACTTCAGATGCTCCAGTCCCTTAACAGGTATAACCCCTCCAGCCAAAAGCTAAGTAGGTCAAGGCAACTCATTTTGACAGACTTGAAAACCACTCAAACCTTAACACTTCCAACCAGCCACACCATCCAAAATTATGGACATGAACATGGATGTTCTAGAAGTATCCATAAACATTGAGGAGGCAATTTAGTTAATACTCCTGCTTGCATTCCATCATCTGTGAAAAAACAAATACTATTCTTAACATTGGAATGGTACTGAAATAGACTACAACACGAAATGCTAAGCACAAAATGACTCAGGGTTTGAGGACAATTTACAGTTTCACCTGTGTTGTTAACCATGAAGTTGTTTCAAACAACAATAAGTAGTTTAATGCTGCTCACACTTATTTGAAGAACTATATTGTTACTACCATAAGCTTACATTTACCCATCTCAGAAGCCTAGATTTGTAGTAAATGAAATATTTTTAACACAACTGTAAACATCAATGAAAAGCATCAATATTAGTCTATATGTAACTATACTCGGAGTTAGTAACACCAGCAGCAGTCAACGTCAACCCAAGTAAGAATATACACATTGAAGACACAGATCAAGCTACCAAGCTGGCATACTGTATGGACTTTTACAGACTTATTAATTTATTCTTTGAAGTTTTAGTAAGTTTCATATTTCAAGTATCTATTCCAAGCATCTTATTTAGCTTACACACAGTTGGCTTTTACTAACAACCCATAAGATAAAGAACTTTGGAGCCAATACCACAATTCTTGCAATTTTTTTTGCAAGCAACAAGCACTCTCTCATCTACACAAGTTCTACCAAGCACCAGATCCTAGTAAATGTACTACAGCCGCAAACCTTTGCTGTATTTAGCCAAGTAAAAGATACAAGCCTTTTGAAATTGCTTTGAAAGACCTGTATCCCAAGTATAAAAGATAGTTATAGACATTACTCCACTCCACAGCTTTCCAAAATTACAGTATTTATCAATAAAATTTTATGCAGGTTACTACAAAGCCCATTCTGCTTCCCAGTCACAGAATACATTGCACAGAATCATTAAGCAAGTGTGTGAAAAGCATCTACTTTCTCCCTAAGCAATGAAATACAAGTTTGGTCAATTCTCATATTTAAGTTTGGGTGTACTGTATTCTGTTGTTGCCTAATCTCAGGTCCCTTTCTAAACAGCAATCTTCCCATTGACTTTTTTCAATAGTACATTCTTTCAGGTACCTTCATCCTCAAAGGAGGATTCTGGTTTTTGGGTGTTGCCTTGTAAGATTTCAAAATTCTGCTTTAAAATGTCCTTTCTCATACAACTATGAACTCTTCAGGAATATGCTGAAAATGAGCAGAACTTGTCTAGCCGCTCATAAAACAGAAGTCTTCCCTAGTGTAATGAATGTGCTTAATCCCATGCATCCACATATAAATTAAGTCAAAAACTATTCCCATAAACAGCATCCTTTTGATGTCTCACAATTTGAGGTGTGTGATTAAAAAACAAATAAAATAATCTAAGCAAGCTGGGTATCTAGGCAGCATAGCCTCTTTCCATGGGAACACTTCCAGGATATCTAAACCAGGTAAGTAAAGAGCAGAAAGCTGAAGCTCTGTGTGATTTATGCAATATTCAGACCGACTGCATACAGATAATTAAATAAGCTTGCCAAATCTCCATAGCTTCATCTTTTTCAGATTTAAAAAACTTTCGAGTATTTACAGAACTTGATTCATTTGTGTACTTATTTCTGTACTGTGGAAGCAAATAAAAACCACAAATGATATACAGAAACTGAAGAGGAAAGAGTTGTGAAAAGGCAATAATAAGCAAGTAGACATGGACAGTTGCTAAGGCAGTTCCGAATGACCAAAGGAGGCACAGAAAGCCTCAGTGAGAGATAACGCTCCATCTACCCCAACAGCTGTTAGATGAGTGGTAGCTCAATCAGTTTCATCCCTGAAAACAATATAAATAACTCTCTAGATTTGGTGTGGAAGGCAACAAGGGGAAAAACAAACAAACAAACAAAAAAACCCAGGCCACACTGATCTGCAAAACTGCAAAATTTTTCTTGACTTGTGTGGGAGAACTCTTGAGAGTTAGTCGCTCTCTTTCACTGTTAACACTGCCCACAGAACTGAGGCCTTTTCTGCTTTCAGGAGACAAGAGCATGATATAATCGTGTGTGTTAGGATGCAGGGATGTCACGCAAGGCATGACATCACCCATGTGAATGTGACATCCTCCTACTCCCCTCCCTTTCATTTCAGCCCCCATTACTAATGAAATGAAGACCTCAGCAAGCCATCACGGGAATTTTCTGTGTAATGACAGCAGAAGAGGTTTCAGTATACAAAGTATTGCAAGGGCTCTTTTGAGGCAATAAATCTTGGGGTGGGGGAAGCACACAGAAATTTACATCAAGCTTGGTTCAATATATGCCCTTTCACTAAAAAGGGCAGAACCTATTAATATTAGCATGCCAAACGAGCAGCAAAAACCACACAGTTTGAGCAATATTTTCAATACAACACAGTATTACTCCTACACGTTACACTTTCAGTGCAGATTCTCATTTCTCCACCTCGCTTTGGCTTCTCTTCCCATCAAGAGCCATACAACAAAAAGGAAACAAAACAGCACATAAGCTACAAACCTACATATAACGTTCCAACATTCAAGCTACAATGGCCTTTATTTTCCTACTTCTTTACACTTTTTACAAAGTTTAATAAAAATTCACAAAGGTGACCTCATACATAGGATGGGTAAGCATTTTGGGCTCAGTCTGTAGAAACAGGTGACAAAATGCTTACCTGCCAAATTAACACACACAGAGCAGATGGCAACCCCACACTAAGTGTGCAACTGAAGAACAAGGTTCTCTCTGCCATACGTTACCCGCACATGAAAGCAACTGCTAACAAGGAGAAAACATCTGGAAGATAGTGTTTATATATGGAATACAGTTGTTGAGTAAGCAAATGGAACTGTGAATTTGCATTTGTTAGTTTATCTACAGTCTGGCTGCTATGCAAAGAGCAGCAAGGCAGCATAAGAAAAATCCAGAAGGAAAGCCTCAAAACATTTTTGAGGCAATGTGTACACAATAATTTTCCATAGCTCTTTTAGAGTGTGTGCAAAATTAAAAACTTAAATGGAAGATTTTCCTTTTGTTTAAGCATTAAAGAAAAATAGCACTTTTTAAACACATGCACACAGAAAATCACTATGTAGAAGAGAGCCACAGCACAAGACAGATTGAAATAAGCAAAAAAACCTTTTGCTTTTTCTGTACACTTTCCAGTTGTCATTCTAAAACAAAACAGGAAGAATTTAAGGACCTGTCAGTTTTCAGATTAAAATCCTACTCCTAAACAGGATTAACTGGTAACCTAAAAATATCAGCCAGTAATCTCCAAAAGTCATAAGCTCATGTACCCCACAAAGTCCTATACCAATCACTAACTGAACGAAATTAGGTCAGAATCCAAATCAGATCACACTAGAGTAGCATCAATCTTCTTATTTCAGAGCTGTCACATTTTAAATCTTTTATACAGTTTCCACATAAATTATTAAAAACAGAGATCTTTCTTTGAACAGAGACTAACCAAAAGTGACANATAATTTTCCATAGCTCTTTTCGAGTGTGTGCAAAATTAAAAACTTAAATGGAAGATTTTCCTTTTGTTTAAGCATTAAAGAAAAATAGCACTTTTTAAACACATGCACACAGAAAATCACTATGTAGAAGAGAGCCACAGCACAAGACAGATTGAAATAAGCAAAAAAACCTTTTGCTTTTTCTGTACACTTTCCAGTTGTCATTCTAAAACAAAACAGGAAGAATTTAAGGACCTGTCAGTTTTCAGATTAAAATCCTACTCCTAAACAGGATTAACTGGTAACCTAAAAATATCAGCCAGTAATCTCCAAAAGTCATAAGCTCATGTACCCCACAAAGTCCTATACCAATCACTAACTGAACGAAATTAGGTCAGAATCCAAATCAGATCACACTAGAGTAGCATCAATCTTCTTATTTCAGAGCTGTCACATTTTAAATCTTTTATACAGTTTCCACATAAATTATTAAAAACAGAGATCTTTCTTTGAACAGAGACTAACCAAAAGTGACATTCCAGTTCAAAATTACAGTTTTAAAAAGGCATCTTTAAAAGTTTATCTTCAGTCACTTAAGACATAAATCTCTAAACGTGCCCCCTGTCAAGCAAACAAACAAAAGCTATCTACCGGATTGCTTTAGGGTTTTCTCAAAATGATCTGGGATCTGGTGACAGTACTTCTAACACTGCAATACGACAATTTATTTCTTGACCAAATTCTGTGCCTAATTTCTAGCAGATTGACATACCCTACTCACAAAACCAGAGAAGCTACTCCAATTTCAATTCTGCACATCTATAGTCTCATCTCACAGATGAGCTGCACACTGGAACTTGAGAGATGTATTATGACTCAGCCACTGGCCTGCTATCCCTGTACGTTCCCACACCTTACGTACTACACAGAAAATATAAAAGACAGCATATAACATCCCTAAATCTTTAAAATCTATTTATGTAAACTATACAAAAATCATTGATACCTGTAGGGCTGTGGCAATTGGAGTTGACATGTACGTATCAAGAGATTTTGACCCTGAATCTGTTAAAATAAATCACTGTGAAGTTTTAGCCTTAAAGAGTTCTGTTCAACTTAACTGGAATTTACAACAGCATATACCCTGCTCAAAATCTTCCAGTGTCATTTACCAACAGACACATCTGTTTATGACTACAACCTGCTATTGTGAAGTACTGAGACTTCTTATATTACCAAGTGACAAAATCTTACCATAATATCAAGTGATTGATCAATTGGTCAAATGATTGATGGAAGTCACTTTCTGTACAATAGCCTAGTTTCCTTTTCACAATGCCAACAGTCTTCTGAGATGCAGACTCTAGTATTTTACCTACACTTAAAGTATTTGAGCATATTACAATAATTTGCATCTGAAAATCATCAGCTGCACTACTAAAGTGACCACTTCAGCTTCCAGTGTTGAGCTCTACATCTTGACTGACGGCCATTTGGGCAAAGAACACAAAGATTCAATGAAAGCATCTCATTGGTACTGTGTTCTCAGAAGTGGCATCACTGGCTTATTGACAATTATCTCCATTGCATCTATTTATTTTAAACTTGGTACAGTACATTGACTGACACTGCTTACAAGAGGCAGGTAGTAGCTACAACCAGAAAGAAGTCAGCTACAGCTTTTAGATACAGGCTGTCTCTTTCCATAATGAGAAGCAGCATGCTATCCACATGCTATGACATCTTCAACTATAAAATTCACACTTTATCCACAAACTTGACACCAAAACCAAGCCAACTGGGTAACTAATGACAGCAAGATACTTTAACACTCTTATTTTGACTAATTTTAGGGTGATATTTATGAGCTGTAATAAGCTATATGAACTCGTATCATAAACCTACTTAACACATAATGAACTAGAGGGCAAAATAAGTGGTTTGACTGCTAATTAAACAATGCTTCAATTTTTTGCCATGCAGAATAGATCTCTTATTAACTATATTTTTACTTGTTACATAACAAGTTTCTGTCTATCTCTTAGTTACAATAACAATCACAAGTCTACAGACTGGCAATCCCTTTGGCAAGGGACATTTATTGACTGCAGTTAAGAAAATACAGAAAATGTCATGAGAGAAGCCAAACAAAATCTTCACTTCTCACAGACATAAAAAAAAAACAAAAAACAAACCACCAAACCCTACCCAATGATTTAACCAGTGACTAGTGCCTCATCTTTGCCAGCAGACAAAAGCTCCCTTTCCCATGTGCTCTGAGCCCATCAAACTGAAGTACTGTCAGCATAACCTGCAACATGAACAAATGCTCTGTAAACGTGGGGTGCAACCAGGACAGTCCCCTTCTCCTGTTTCGGTCAATATTAGTCATGCCAATCACATTGAACAAGGAGGGTTTTGGTTTTTGTTTTCCACTTTGTTCTGTTTTTTTCTCCCTGTGATCAGCTTGCTTGCAATGAACCATTTCTGGTAATTTCAGCAGCAGTCCTCAGTCAATCTGGATCAAGAGAAATCCAGATATCTTCTCAGGAACCCATACTCACAGGCATACATCACACTGCTGAACTCTGAGCATGCTGACAAACCAATTTTTCATATTCTTGTTACAGGCAACAGAGAGAAATCTTCCGAGTCCTCTTCATACCACAATCTAGTAATGCTGCATAAAACCCAATCAAAACAAGGACTGCTGTGAAGATACCATAATTATCTTCATGCTCCCTCATGACAGGGTATTGTAGATATGAGAGGATAAAGCAAATAGCAAAAATAGCCAACACCATCTCAGCTTGAACGCAAGGAACAGTGAAGAGCTGTGTGACCCAGCTTACACATCCTGGGATGGAAACCAGACATGCAAGGACTTCTTCCTAGCAAGATGGACTGACAGACAACTTTGCCAGGACAGTTAAACTTTCTAAAACCCAAATGAATATTCTTCAGAAGGACTTTTTACAGACCTCTTCCTTTAAGTTCCAGAACCGTACAGATCTCGTGATCCTGGAGCTACTACTTATGAGTTTATCCTTGAAGACAATACTGCCTGTGACACAGCAGCTGACTGGGATAACTTTAAAACAACCCTAACATTTCTCAGTAGCTGCATTATATCTGCTATGAATCAAAGCAGTTTTACTAATGCTAACGTCTGAACTATCTTTTGACACAAAATACACAGAATTTTGTTACCACAACTGCGAAGCATTAATTAGACCTTCACTACTCTAACAGCTTTCTGACCAGCAATACCGAAATGAAAAAGCACCGCTTTTAACAAGCATGGGTGCTCCTTACGAAGAGGTCAAATGAGCCAATTTATAAAGACCAGCTAATCAAGTATGTGCCAATATACTATGGACACCTTATCCTGAAAATACATTAATGGATGCATGCCAGTCCTACTTGAAAGAAAGCTACTGTGCAAGTCATAATTAAGTCTTCCTGCTAATCACAAATACGCAACTTCCTTAACTCTTGGAAATGCATATTCAGAATTTAGGATACATGACTTTTCTACCAAAGCCAAAAACATCAGGAGTTCTAAAAAGGACTGAGATGAGTCTGAACATTTTAGAGGAGAATGTTCAAGGCATAACAAGCAAAAATCCAAAAAGAACTCAGAAGTCAAAGGGAGTTTCTACAGCAGTAATAAATAATCAATTAAAAAAAAATCAGGTCAACAGAGAGGAAAAAGTGCATACACATAAGGAAATAGAACAGGACAGAGGGAGAAAACACTTGGCAGAATATCAAGATCTTTGGGTTGAAATCCGGAAATACATTTCCTTCATCTTCCTCATTTCCCTTGAGCTGTTAATAACCTGCAATGTATTTTGCTCCTTTGTAGTACTGCTCTGTCAGAAACAATGTTTAAATTAACCAGGGTTTATCAAATGCTGTAAATACATAATCTAATCTTAGATACTTATTCCAAAATAAAGTTAGTGGGTAGCTAACGTTTAATGGGCAGTTCATATTAGTGGGTAGTTTTACTATCTTCACAATTAAGATCTAGAAAAAAAGGGAAAAAAAAAAAGAGCTTTCTTCTGGTTATAACAAACAATAGTGGAGTTTTGTCTCTGTATTCCTTTTAAGGTCACCATAATGGGCCATGACAAAGGAATTTTCATCACCTAGGTCAAAATCTGACGAATTGTAAATAAAGATCACAACTGCTTATATTTGAGCTGAAATACTTATGCTGAAAAGAAAAAGTATATGCCCACCATCTGGTGCACAGTAATTACAGAAATTAAAACCTCATTTCTGTGGCCTGCTTTTAACAATTTTTACTGATACAGTAATACTCGATCTTCTTAGGGAACATAATCTAAACTCACGCTGTTAAATGATCACAGGATGCCACACACTGTATGGCGTAAGTAGTTCATTAAGCTGGAAATCTTTAAAAACACTTGCTTGCTCCCTACTAATAACTGAAACAGTTTCTGTAGTTTTACGTCATGCCGTTAAATTTAATCCACAGTCAAGGCAAGTTAATTTCACACCTGCCGAGTGATATCCTGATGGATGGCACCACAGCAAGTCATTAATTTTCTTTCATTTTAACTAATTTCACACCATACACTGGACATACTCTTGTGAGTTACGATGTCTGACCACAATGCTTAATTCCTGTAAAGGACTAAATCTGTTTTTGACTGCTTGCCAAAATGCAAAGGACCCAGATGTGATACAAGTGAAAGGACGCTTCACTAGGCTTGGCAGTGAACTCCAACACTGCTACAGGTGTGGCAGGACACTCACTTAGGAGTGTATTTTCAGTGTATTGTTTTTGAGCACAACCTTAAAGCGAAAATTCTGGATACTGCTTACTTTTTGAGGTATTCCTTATCAAAAAAATTCTGCAGCATCAGTAGAGCAGACAGCAGTAACACTAGTGAAACAACTGACAAGTTAAAATTAGCCTTTTTTTTTTCCCCACAGAAACCTAGCACTTAGTTTCTGACTTCATACTTAACAAGCTATAAAGGTTTGCTAAGACTACCGTATCTCCTGTTGTCAAATAAAAACCAAGATTACACAGAGTGAAAGAAGGGGAAGGAAAAGGTAACGTTCAAAGATGACAATAGCAGCCACTGTTGACACCACAGCACAAGGGGAAGTTGTGGGTCATTTTGTCCCTCCGCAGTCAGTGAAGACAGCTGGGGCCCTTGGAGGCCTCGAGACCCATAGGAGAGGGTCCAGCCACACCAGACAGCTGAGCCAAGCCAACAGCTCACAGCTAGGGAACACGCTAGTCTCACTCCACTCTTCTCATCCCACTGCTCCAAGCCACTCACTCTCACATCCTCCTTTGTGCTAAATGTGCCGAATCAATAGATCCCTCCGTGAAATTCAGATCATGAAAACGAAAGAAGCTTTTTTCTTACATTAGCTTTCTGCTTGTTTTGCAAACCAAGCTGTCTAACAGATGGGTCAGGTACATATCAGAGCTATCGAAAATGAAAAGGAGAAATTGTATCTTTTGGTAGCAAAGAGCTATTTATCTTTAGCCCTTCTTTCCCTTTAAGGGAGTGATTCAAAGCAGCAGCCGCAAAAGCCTCATTCTCTGTATTGACAATGGGAGGACCTGACCTTCCTAAACTCAAATTACTGTGTGCTTTTATCCCTTTTCTTCCCTTTCTCCACACTCCCCAATATTCTAGAGCACAGATAGTATTAAGGAACCATTAGCGTTCATAACTCATTCAAAGCTCCATCTCTTTTGTACTTAGTTCCCAACACAATATGAGCAAATTTTTAGTTTCTTCCTGACCACGAAGAATAATTTAGGAAACACAAACATGCTTACCAGCAGCCATTCGTCGTAACAGAAGCGAATGCAGTGAAGTCAAAGAGTGGAGACAGTGAAGTGTGAAAAGCTTTTGTGATTTGATAAATGTAAATCACACAGCACACATGAGTCAGTATGCACGGCTTAAATTTCTGAGTGTGACAGGCTGAGGCCAGGAAGACATGTGCTATTCTGGATCCATTCTGTGCCAGCAGACTTCTCCAACCACAAGCCATTGCCTCCTCACATCTGCCCATGAAACTACCTGAGTGTTCCCTAGGCATTTCAGTAAAAATGACTTGGGCAAGAGGTAATTTGCTGTTTCAAATACAAAGCTGGCCTGGCTACTTTGATTATCATAGTTCAGACAGTATAAACTGGCCCTTCCATCAGGAACGCAGGAACCTTTTCTGCCATCGTTCTGTCGTCCTCTTCTGGTTCAGCATACTGACATCATGACTTACTATCAAGTACTTGATCAAAGGCTCTGCATAAAGCCTGAAGAGATGTTCATTTGATGTGCATACCAAAATGCAGTTTTCAGCATGAACTGAAAAATTTTATTGTCAACTCCTATAAAGAATTTAAATACAGGATGAACTAGAAGCTGGACTAACTGGACTTAGCTGCTGAATGGAAAGTCAAAGTAAATTATCTCAATCATCAGAAGTTGCAAGCTGTATTTTTTGGAGACAACTCCCATTGCTGGCAACCAATTATGCCAGTATCAAAGGAAGAGCTACACTTTGAAAATTATTTACAGCAGTATGTACTTTTTCCTCATCGCAGTGTTCCCATTATGAATGGGAAAGCGAACATTTCAGTCCTTTCCCCAGTTACCCAAAACACGGTACAAAAAAGAGTTTGAGAGATAAACAAGATTTTGACATCTACATTTTCACATGTCTAGAGGACACCTAGGTGTCCTTCCCTTTCTATCTCTCAGTTCTAAAGGGCTGCTGAAGAAGCCATTCCCTTTCTACCTAAAATATCTCTGTAGCTGTTATCTCCCAGGCCACCTCCAAAAATCTGTACCTAAGCCACACAGGTTGTGGGCCCTCACACTCATCAATTTCCTCTCCCTCCCTGAAAAGGGTGGTATTTTCAAGGAAGATAAACATAACCTTCCTGTATATAATTTTAAACTAGAAAACAAAAAGAACTCCAACTCTCAGGAAGGGTCTTAAGATGTTTCTTCTCCATCTCACACAAATAATAAAGATTTAAGGTGAAATTTCCCTAAAGTACATAGATTAATGCTTACAAATTCCCTTTAATTGTTAGAACAATTTGTAAACTAAAGCCGAAGTGCAATAAAGAATGAATTTAATTGCTATATGTTTGCATATATTCGTCGTGCATGTCACCATAAGTCAGGCAGAATCTCTGAAGGTAAATCTCAAGAAATGATTACCACTAAGGGATATGTTCAGCTTCATCCCATCTTTGTCCCTAGAGGAAAGCGTTCCTTCTCGTGTGCAGAGTACAAAAAAAACCCCTCATTTAGCATGTTAAAAAAAAAGAAAGCCTAGAAAATAAAGGCGTGTTTTTCCCCAGCACTGATGACCCACTTCAAACAGTCTTATATAACTAAAAAATGAGATTATGTTTTTCAGTCTGAACCACATCAGAGGGTTATTTTCCTTACCTGCCTTCAACAGTTTTCTGAACTTTCTCAGTTTAAGTAATTCCATCCCTCTCTGTTTTTTCAAATCAATTT
>VZTO01016078.1:0-21481 GCA_013400615.1 Syrrhaptes paradoxus | reverse complement strand
GGTGACTGGCATATTTCTTTACCCAGAAACACAGAGGTAGACCTCTCTGGAGTCAGAGGACATTCAGGCTTTGTGCAGCCGCTTACCTCTGAGCTTACCTGTACCAAGAAGGAAATGGTCAGAAGTGTGCCTGCCTTTTCCGGTTTGCAATGTGGACAAAATGGTGCTGAGGGCAGAGTGGAAGCTATTGCCAGCATCTTCTCAGCTAGCAAGCAAGCTCCAGTTCAGATGTACTAGAGCTACACTGCTGTTCTAGTCCTGCTGGGGGGAATTGCTAGTGGCATGGCTCTAGCTGAGACTGCAGCTTGTTGTGTGACCTTCTCAGGATCAAAGGAGAAGAGCAGTCCTGGAACAAGTGGCTTTCAAAACATGAATCTAGCAGCACTGCCATCTGAGGCCAGGGCCTGACGCAATATTCCTCTTCCACTGCTAGGAGAAACCAGACTTTCTCCTCTCTCTCTTCTCCACCACTGAGACTGTCTCCCATGAGAACCAGGGGAAGGAGGAATCTGTTTTGGGAGACAGTTCTCTCTTTTGGGACCAGTGCCAGCAGTGTCATGCTACTCTATTCAAACAGTGCTGAGCAGCTGAGCTGCTCTTTAGGAGCAACGAACACAATAGTGTGCTCTGTCTCTCACACCTACTTCTGTCTCACACTTAGCTGAAAGATTTAACCTGAAAGAAGGTATATTTAGATTAGATATTAGGAAGAAAATTTTCACTGTGATGGTGGTGAGGTACTGGAACAGGTTGCCCAGGGAAGCTGTGGATGCCCCATCTCTGGAGGTGTTCAAGGCCAGGCTGGGTGAGGCTTTGAGCAACCTAGTCTAATGGAAATTGTCTCTGCCCATGGAAGGCTAGAACTCAATTATCTTTAAGGTCCCTTCCAACCCAAACCATTCTATGATTCTATACCAATATTCACCACCTTTGCCTTGCAGCTGAGACTTGTGTCTGCTTGATTAGGCACAATACTTCTTTGCTGAGCTTAAGCTAAGCTGTCTGCAAGGCAACATTTGCTGCTTGGTACTTCTGCATGTAGTCTGAGCAGGACAGGGCTATTTACACAGGCTTCAATACACAGGCTTGGTCTGTTGTCTGGGCAAGATTCCTGTGAAGGCATCTTTTTCCAGCCACTTGGGGACTCATGGACAAGAAGGTATCCTGTTAGTGGTAAAAGACCGCAGAATCTGTCCCAAGAGATTGAAAGCTATTTCAGTGCCTTAGAACAAGCTTGCAGTCTGGGAAATGGAATTGTCACAATTGTGGATGCCAAAATATTTGGCAATGATGTCGTGTGGGAAAAGAATGCAACTTAGTGTGACGAACTCAACACTGGAAAAAGAAGAAGGGTAACAGTAAAAGAAAATTTTCATTAAATAGTCCGTTCTATTTTTATCCATTTATCCTCATTAAGCTATTATTTATTATTTAGTGCAAAAGAAGCAACGTGTCCAAATGAGAGTAAGAGTTCTAGCCCTGTGAAAAAATTGATGTTTATCAGCAGTCTTGTCTTTTAACTGGTGGAGATTTGTGGTGCTACAGTTCCCAGAACTACTAATGAACAAGACTGAGTATTAGCAGAAGTGTTGATTCATGTCTAGAAAGCTGGATTTTGGCATGTAATAAAAAATGGGAAATATATTTCACAGATATCTCAACAGTGTTTTCTTTTCTTCCCATTAGAAAAAGAGAGGGCTATTTCTTTAGTTTTAGTGACTTCCTTCTTTTGTCTTAGTCCCTCCTTCCTGCTCTCCCTACCCTTCCCCTATTCCCTCTCATCTGCTCTTCAGACCTCTCTTCTCTAGTCCCTTCTCTCCTTCCCCCCTCTTGAGTACCACCCCCCATGTTTCTCCNTGAGGAAATTTCCCTGTGTTGCTCTATTCAGTCATCTAGTGAAGGACAGATAAGTTGTATAAATATTTGTTCCATCTCCTTTGTCTTGCTTAGTAGATGGTGGGAGTACATAGGTTTTCATTCACTCAGGATGCATCCATTCACTCGTGACCTTCCTGCATACTTGGCCGGCATTTTAGATTACGGGCACCACCACCAACAGTGAAGTCCTGAACATCCAGGTCTCTTTTAAGTGAGCCTTATTTTCTAAATCTTTTCCAAGTGTTGTCAAAACCCCTGTATTCTCTCAAGTATCAATGTGCTAAACAAGCACAGTTCAACTTGATGTTTATTACAAAACCTAGGGTGTTTAAACAGTAGCTGTATTTATGGTGGGGAGCTCTTCTGCATACACATTGAGAATGTGAATTCAGTTCTTTTCCTTTCTAGTTCATGTAAATCCACATATTATAAATGTATACTGTGTTTTTTGCCTTCTTAAATTGACATATAGCAGTGGTTTTCTTCTTACTTATCTCTAGATGCTAGGTTTCATTAAGAAAATATTACCTGACAGCCGAATATTTGTGGTTGCTCAAATAAGTTCATTCTATACATCTGGAAAGTGACAAACTTCAGTAAAAACTTTCAAATCTATGCTTACCCTTTAGAAAGAGTTGCAACCCTAAGATCTAAGGCACAAATCATGAGAGTTAATTAGGCCTCTAACTGCCCTGGTTTTCTAACAGAGTTAAGGTCTTAAATTACTTTTAAATCCACGCTTAACTATGAAAAATCTCAGTCCAAAATGTATAAGGCTCTCTATAGCAGAGAAATTTGGTTACATAGAGTATTAACAATATTTGACTGAGAAAAGCCATGTTATGCTAAGTAGTTTTCAAACCCTGGAGCAAAGAAAATTAAGTTAGGCACAGAGTTTGTTACAGGATGGAGAGAGATTAAAATAAGGTGAGGATGAGTATCAGGGAAATTTTGTAGTGCCAAGTGAAAATGTATGTTGTGAATATAATGAAAGTCCTTTGATTTGGATCTTAAGTGCTGTATAATAGTTCAGAAAGCTATGGGGAACTGTCCTGTGTCTACAAACAAATTGACCAGACTAGCTAATAAGCTTGTTCCATGTCCAGCTTCTGTGATTAGATAACAGTCCTGTAGATCAAAGAAATAAATTTGTTCTTCATGTTATGCAAAATGAGACTAGTTGCTAAACCAAATAAAAAAATTAATCTAGTTTTAGGGTGATCATTAGTCTAATGTACTTATTTTTATTGTGGAATACAAACCTTGATTTCCCACGTAATAACCTGGGATGCCCTCTAGCTGATTTGGAAGCCTGAGAGTAGTTGTATTTTAAGTAATACACTACACTAGAATGGAAAGAAAGATCTCTTTTCTATGGCAGGTTTACATTTTTGCAATTTAGCAAATTCATCCTTTACCTAAGCCCATGTTACTCCCAACAGCACAATACCAAGATAAACTGTTACAACGCTATGGCCAGTTTACAGCTGGAAGACAATTGCTGGTGATAGGTTAATTTCTAATGTCACTACCCTGAGAGGCTAAGGGGCACTCATGCATTGTACATCTTGTTACTACATCTTGACCTACAGTTTACATGCATCTGGCATTGTATGTTTAATTTTTTTTTTGTTTTAACCAGCTGCTAGTTTTTGTCATTGTGTAGAAACCCCAGACACTGTGATTTTGATTAAAGCATAGCTTAACAGTGTTGTGAGCACAAGTTGGTGTCATGTAAGTGTTGTTTGTTGTGATTCCTGTATTGAATCTTTTCCAGATACATCTCAAGTGTGCGTGCATCAGCAGTTAAATAAATTCTTCTCACAAGTTACTGTCTCCTATGGGCTTCTAGGGTGTAAACGCAAATCAGCAGTTGTCTTTAGTTTATTGAAAATAAAATTTAGAAACTGTGTAATCAGTCTTGAGGTAGTGGAAAGTACCTGTGGTGGTGATAATTTCAACAGGATGCATAAATCATTTGCTGAGTGTATTGGCAATAACAATTGGGGGAGATTTTGGAATGATTGTAACTGTGAAGTCAGACTTACAAAAATAGTCAGATGCTCATTTTTAGCAATATATGCCCGGTGCTAGGTATCTATTTGTTTTATGCAGCTACATGAGGATTTTATATGTAAGATGCTTTTTATTTTTTCCCCAGTAATACTGAATACTGCAGTCATTGCTTAGAGGTAAGACCAATTTTTTTAATGTTCATATCTGAAACTCACAAGAAATTATTTCTACAGTGGTGATCCACACAGATCCAGTATTTAAAAAAAAACTTCAGCCCAAGTGGAGATAACAACATGTAGATCAAGGAAGAGCAAGGAAGTGTTGGGAATAACCCGCATTGTTTTGGCAAGCAGTGGGGTTCCAAGAATTTAGCCTCTTGACACTCAGGCATCAAGTGACTTTTTTAGCTAAGGCAATGCTACCCCTGGGGTGCAGTTGGTGGCCTTCACATTTGATTTTATTTTTTCATATTCACAGAAACTCTGCTTCTTCACTCAGAAACTTTGAAAGAAATGTGGGAAATGTAGTTTTCAAATTAAAAGATTTGCAATGCTACGCTAACATTTTGGGGGAATTTAGAAGGTTAAACTTACATAAAAATAATTCTCCTTGCTCTCTGCTTCTTGTATATATTACACTTGCTGTGGCTCTTGCCCTTAATATTCCATTTAGTTCTTGAAACTTTTTATCTAGCTAAAATACTCCTTAAAGTAAGCACTCTTTTTAGAGTGTGTATCTTCATGTTCCAGTTTCTTCTCAGCCTTTAGAGAAATGCATTTTTATACAAAGTGAAGAAAACTGCTCAAGGTAAAAGTTCAAGAGTATCTAACGTGTTTAAATATTGACGCATTTTCTATTGTAATTTCTAAAATATGCCTTTCCAGACATTTGAGGTGCATGCACAAATCAATTTAAAAGCACCCATGGAATCTTCTGTGAAACATGGAAAGGGAACCTTCAGAAGAACTATCAGTCTGAGAAAGACTTATTCTCACTAGCTAATTGAGAAAAGTACAGTACAATATAAAATAAATACCTCCATTTGTGTTTTCCTTTTGTAAACTTAAAATTGAAAATAGAAGGTCTTAATTACTTTTGGCACAAGTAGTAGAATTGTACAGAAATCCACTGCTAAAGCTTAGTAACATTTTTGATAATGCATTTTCATTCACCCAGTATAATTCAATATAATTAAATAGCTTTTTAGATCAACAAAATATTTTGCTTAAAGGAACATTTTATGTCAAGGAGAATTCAGTGAGGATACTCTGCCAGGAGAGGATGTAAGCTTGACTTGTTATCTCAATTTAGAGTGGAAGAATAGCTGTAAGACTGCAGCTGTTAAGGTGACATGTGGGGCTAGTCCAAATGTCCTTGTACATGTTGTCTCACAGAAGCCTTCTAGTGTTCAGAAGATGACTGGCTTTTAGGGTGGAAACTTAATTTTTGCTCTGGAAATACTGTCTTTATCCAGAAGCAACTGTTGAGAAAGCTAGGCAATGGTTATGGTGCCACTATGCTTCATGGATTTTACTCCCAAACTGTGGCCTTTGTTGTTCTAGATCAGCTATTCTGTTACAATACACAGGATTCTTTTGTCAAACTTAAGATTATGGATATTTCAGTGCTATTAACCACTAAAAAAAGTGTAAAATTATTTAATTAAACCAGTGTTTTATTACCAGAATTTTAACACAATGTGTTTGATATACTTTATTTTTACCTCTTAATATTAGATGATATTCTGAAATAGCTTGAAACTCGTGGTTTAGCTGGTGGTGAATATCAGGACAAAATCTGTGAATGTATTTCTTCTATGATACATATTTATACAGTTCAGAGTCTCTGTTCTGAATTAGTTTGACGATTGGCATCTACATGTCAATGATGTCAAGCACAATGATGTCATTTTTCCTTATCACTAAATAACATCTCTGTAGATGTCCCTTTATGTGTCTCAAATGAGACAATCAGTGTACTTTATGTGAGGTTCCAGGTTTCCCATAGCATATTATGAGCTTTGGGAAGTACATCTTGATTAGCCTGTCTGTAGGATTATATATCTTTTTTCAGTCCTCTAAGGCTATGTCTAGACCAGTAGATTAATCAGAGACAATGAGCATTTTTAGGCACTGGAATGTGATTCCTTTAAACTATTCCCATGTCACCTAATTGTAAATTAACTAATCCCAAACTGCTTCTTGGTGCAGCTTGGAGTCTACATCACTCCAAGGACAATCCCCAATGCTCAGCTCGCCTGCAGCAACCCCTGTGGTAGAAACGAAAATAATTTACTATCATAGATCCAAGCTGTTCCATGCTGCTTGTCCTTAGGGGAAGTTCCTGGGCACACTTAACTAACTAGTGTANAATAGCTTTTTAGATCAACAAAATATTTTGCTTAAAGGAACATTTTATGTCAAGGAGAATTCAGTGAGGATACTCTGCCAGGAGAGGATGTAAGCTTGACTTGTTATCTCAATTTAGAGTGGAAGAATAGCTGTAAGACTGCAGCTGTTAAGGTGACATGTGGGGCTAGTCCAAATGTCCTTGTACATGTTGTCTCACAGAAGCCTTCTAGTGTTCAGAAGATGACTGGCTTTTAGGGTGGAAACTTAATTTTTGCTCTGGAAATACTGTCTTTATCCAGAAGCAACTGTTGAGAAAGCTAGGCAATGGTTATGGTGNTCAGGACAAAATCTGTGAATGTATTTCTTCTATGATACATATTTATACAGTTCAGAGTCTCTGTTCTGAATTAGTTTGACGATTGGCATCTACATGTCAATGATGTCAAGCACAATGATGTCATTTTTCCTTATCACTAAATAACATCTCTGTAGATGTCCCTTTATGTGTCTCAAATGAGACAATCAGTGTACTTTATGTGAGGTTCCAGGTTTCCCATAGCATATTATGAGCTTTGGGAAGTACATCTTGATTAGCCTGTCTGTAGGATTATATATCTTTTTTCAGTCCTCTAAGGCTATGTCTAGACCAGTAGATTAATCAGAGACAATGAGCATTTTTAGGCACTGGAATGTGATTCCTTTAAACTATTCCCATGTCACCTAAATGTAAATTAACTAATCCCAAACTGCTTCTTGGTGCAGCTTGGAGTCTACATCACTCCAAGGACAATCCCCAATGCTCAGCTCGCCTGCAGCAACCCCTGTGGTAGAAACAAAAATAATTTACTATCATAGATCCAAGCTGTTCCATGCTGCTTGTCCTTAGGGGAAGTTCCTGGGCACACTTAACTAACTAGTGTAGTACGGACACAGCCCTGACAGTCATCTTTATACAAGAAACTGAAAGTAGAGGAAGACCTCATGCTGTGCAAACTTTATCTTTTCTGCAAGGCATAGGATCTAAATGACAGCCTTTTTTCCCTTTTCCATTAGTTAAATTGGACTAAAGTTTTTGCGTATTCTTACTGTTAAAATAAAAATGGTTTCCTCCAAAAAAACTGCCCACAGAGTGCAACAACAGAGAATAAACAGACCCCAAACATCATCAAATCCAAACTCTACCACTCCTAGGATGTCGTGAAATATAACTGGTGAAATCAGTTTGATGTTAAGCCATGCTAATCAAATGGCATGAAATAATATGATTTGGATCAGAAGAAAATGAAAGACAATATATTCCTTGTGCTTTTTACTCACATCAAGTTTAAGGCTTAGATGAAAATCAAAACTTCCTTCAGAACATCCCGAACTCTTGTAAGGTGCATTTCTTCCAAAAGCGTTCTGGTTAGAAAACTCCTCTCCAGCTCTTCCTGTGATGTGTATGTACCAAATACTTGTCCAAATTAAATTCATAGTTCAAAACCTCTCCCTCTTCACAGCCTTTCTGTAGATAAGAGATTTTCAGAATATCAATAAAATATAATCATACTCCATTATCTGAAGTTATTACAGTCAGATTAAGTAATTTTTCTCTTTTGGTAAATTTTCCTAGGATAAAAGTAAATAGCAGATAATTTAAAGCCAAGATTACCATTAATATGTGCTTGTTTTTGTATGTGTATTAATATAAAAATTGTGTGTGTTAAATTATGTGTGTGTTTATATTAATTTAAAAGAATGTATTTTAAACATCCAGTTATTTTTTCCCTTCCAGGCCAGAAATGTGGCTATTACCATGCAGTGATCTGAACAGACAACTAATTGAGGATGTCTTTAAAAAACTATAATTCTTTCAAGATTAATTTTGTAAGGTTCAGGAACAGAGAAATGTTTTATATCTACATACATGTATGAATAATTGAATGCCAGTAGATGGTGCTCACTGTGTAGTATAATCCCTGGGGTTACTAAAACCAATAAAATTTGTTGTAGTGCAATGAAACTGATGTCTGTGCAACTCTTTACAGTTACTCTGAACAGATGGTAGGAATGTTCTGCCTAATTTAGTGTGTAGTACTAGCTTGAATACAGATTCATATACCACATGAAGATTTTTGAGGGAGTCCTTTCGCTGACAAAAGAAAGAGATTGCTACTGCTCTTGTGGTTGACAGATAGAAGTAAACATGGTGGTGATATAGCGGTGACTTCACAACAAGTGAAGGTATATTGGGAGGGATTCAAAGGAGAAAAGTCATGAAGGAACAGTCTTGAAATAGCAGACAACTAAGGAAAGGAAAGGAAAAGAAAAGGAAAGAAGAAGAAGGAAGGGAAGAAAAAAATAAAGTGATAGGCAAGGGGTTACAAGACTGAAGGAAATACTGTTGGAAATGGCAAAATAGCAATTTGAATAGATTATATAAAGCTGAATATGAAAAAGAGACATCGAGAACAGTTGATATTTAAGAAAATTAATAGAGAAATATGAAAAAGTTAGACTGTGCTAAGAGAGAATAAGAGGTGCAGGGAAAATAGTTAATAAGGGAAAAGGCAACATGCAATGAAATGACTGTGTGTATTACTAGGAAATAAATATTATTGATATTTTGATCTCACATGTGTCAATACCACCTTGGTGTAAGGTTTGAACAAGAAGAGCGAGGCCTAAATACCTAGTAGTTCTTGAATTCAACACACTGACATGTGCTCCCAATTACAAATTTGAGAATATTGAATTTCTTTGGTTATTTTGACTGTAATATATCGGGGAAGATCTATCTAGAGCATTTCTTTTTGTGTATCTCCTGGCAAGCTGTTATATTTAAAGGCATATTGTAAGTGGTGCTGTTGTTTCTGTCTGGTGATTTGCTATGTCCTTTCCTTTACCTGTGGTGTCAGGCCCAGTGACACCGCCTGCCATCAAACAGAAGCATGCTGGTGACTAGGCAGTGCCATGAGACGTTTCTCAGCCCGGCGGTGAGGTTAATAGGTCTAGTACATAGTAGATGGAGGCCAATACCAGCTCACTCAGCCCATCTCAGTGCACGCTCATTTAATTTTTCTACAGCACACGTGTAGGCAGAAGGGTAGCTACCCGCCCAGGGGACTTCTGTGTAGAAAGCTCCTACTGAGAAGGGAGGAGTAGAGGGAGAAAAGAGTAAGGCGTTCTTGCTCTTTTCCAGCAGCTCACCAACAGATGGTGGCAGAGATCCTTCCCTGGACCATCCACAGGCAACCCGGGGTTCTCTGCTTCTCAGTCCTGTGGGGCTGAGGTCATGACATAAAGGCAGCAAAATATCTTTGCACAGTGGAACAAGTGACAAAAGAGAAAGAGATGGGGTCCTGCACAGAGCATTACAAAATCTGAGAACACCAAAGCTATTTGTTATTGCTGTGTATGCTAGAGTAATTTCAGGATATGGAAAGATAAACCTGCCAGTTTCTATTTCAGACATCATTTGTGTATCCAGAATCCTAATTCTTGCCCTATTTAGAAGAATAATGGCTAGAAGTTAAAGAAAAAAATAATTTCAGAACTCTTAAATTTAATGTGATTTTGTTTGAACAGCAGTTTCAATCTTTGTCCTGTTTTATATGAAATTAAGTACTTGTAAAAAGAAACAAAAGTAATGTAACCAACCTATGAAACAAATCAAACTGTAAAATATCATTAATATTGTTTGTTAGAAATTCAGTTATTAGAACATATTTAAACTTAATCTGTGAACCCATTATTTCTCTTTCTTTTTGTGTATGTCTTTTGCAAATCGTTAACATCTAAATTTAGTGAACACAACTGATTATATAGAAATTTATAATGCAAAACAATCCAATGTATAATTCAGTCTGTGTAAAGTACATAATGGTTTTTAATTTTAACATCCTCAGGAACCTTAGTTGTAGAAAGAGTAATCCTGCTCTGAACATGGAAACTGTGTTCCAAAGATATAATCTATGATTTGTCATCTTTGATCAGTTTCTACATCTTACTAATGATTCTCTTATTACATCATCAATTAAATTCAAAATATCGTAATTTTTCTTACGTTCTGTTACTTGTTTGTCTGACTTACTGGTTTTGCACAACTTTGTATGTTTAGAGGTTTCACACAGTTATTTTGTATAAAGATGAGCTAGCATGCATGTACCACACCAGCTAAAATAATGGTGTTTATTTGCTTAAAACAGCACTAGAGCTGTCTGGCAGCCTGATGCAAGCCTACTTATTGTTTTGAGGGCTTGTTATCTAGCTACCTGGTCACCCTTTAACTCTATCTGGGTAGGTGTTAAGAAATAGAGTCAGACAGGGTCCCACACTCTGCAGAGACTTTTAGGTGGATGCGTGAAGTGTCAGCTGGAGTGAGTCTGACTCCTACTTTAGCTCTGAGTCAGTCTGTCTTTCCTGAGTGTGCCTCTTATTAAGGATGTAAGTGCATTGAAATCAATGGGACTATTCATGCACTTAGTCAGGCATGTACTTCAAGTAGGTTGCTGAACTGGGACCATTCTGCACTGTCTGAACGACTATACACTCTTCAGGACAATGGAAAATCAGTCTCAGAGTTGTTTTAAAAATTACTCAGAAAATTATTCTATTTGCCTTTGACAGTCTTCTGGTGAAAAGGAATGGTTCGAGCAAAATATGGAGAACCACCATTCACAGCACTGGAAAAACAAATACAAAAAAGTTTTCTTGTGTCTTTTTGATGATTTTACACTTGATTTGTGATGCTGTACCAATAAGGTTAAGAAAGTTAATTGTTATTCTAGCATTGCTTG
Organism: Syrrhaptes paradoxus; assembly: GCA_013400615.1. Classification (NCBI taxonomy): domain Eukaryota; kingdom Metazoa; phylum Chordata; class Aves; order Pterocliformes; family Pteroclidae; genus Syrrhaptes; species Syrrhaptes paradoxus. Next base: position 10,458 of record VZTO01016078.1, on the reverse strand, counting down.
TTCGCAGTACAATATAGAGATATAGAGCCTGATTTGTCCGTTTATGAAGTGCTTGAAAAACAATAAGCTGTGATTATTCATGTTTAATTCTTTAAAAGCCATATATAACAGAGGACAAATTGTGCACCCTCTGTAAATCTAAACACCTGATTTTTGGTACTACTTTTCTCTCCTTCGGAATGTACAGCTCAGTCTGTACAGAGCACTGCTCTGATTTCTTGCAGTGGGGTTTGTATATTAACTCTTAACAGACAAAATTTGATGTAGTAAAAACTCACGGTCTTTTCACAACATAAATGTTTTGTCAGTAAAATAAACAGCAGATCAAGCATAAACATAATTTAAATCAGAGTTCGCTGCTATGTTGACTTAAACCAATCAAATGAATATTATCAGTGGTCCTTGACGACCCATATCAAATGTAGCCCAGTGCAGTACACACCTGGTACCTGGGAAAAATAGTATAATAGGAAATATCTGAAATTAAGGACCAGTATCGTGTCTCTGTATCTGATGGGCTCAAGGTACGGTCTCTATTGTCTTGGGGTAGAAGACTTTGCTTACTAGTTGTGTAGGCCTGTTTTTTTATGACTCTCTATTCATTTCCCTGTTCTATTCTAGCCTCTCTAGTTTTCTCATCCAGTAAATCAACCTGCATAATTGCAGAAAGGTCAGGGCTTTTTGCTGTTTTTCTGCAGCAAACATTATATTTCTATTTGTATTATTTTACTTAGTAGCTAGTGCTTTTCATTATACTAGACAAATCTTTATTTATAAAATCCTCTTGACTTGTTGAACTGCTCCCACCTCTCTCCTTAATTGTCCAAATACAATTAGGGATCTGGATGAAATAAATCACCTTGGCAAAAAACCAGCCAGCTTTATTGCCAAATTCAAAGATCAACTGAGTGGGGAAAAAATGGCATATTGGAACACTTGACTTAAAAACAATTCCAAATGTGGCCATGTGTGATATTAATTTCAGGTGAAACTCTGGAGGGTGATTAATTAAACTGTGTTGTAAATCCATTGTGATATGCTCCAACTAAGTTTGCTGGGCTAGACTGTGGTTTAGCATATGTATCCTCAAAGAGAATAAATTGCCAGCAATCTCCTTGCATGGCCTTCTACAAGGAGGAGAAAATGGGATAGAAACAGTAAAGGTCTCTCTGATATTTTATTTTTTTTTCTTAGCAGTGACCAAAGAGTGGCAGGAGAGATGAAGGAGAAGAATGCTAACCAGTATGTCTGCATGGAGTCAAGAGAAGTGGGAAACTGCTGCAAAGTGGGATCTATAGCATTTCAGTTAACTGATAAGAAAGAAAGGTGGTGCAGGTCAGAAAACTTTCTCCTTTTTTCCTGTGTCTGTCATTCTTTCTGCCCTCAAGATGTCACCTGACAAGGTTATTCCTAAGAAGGTTGTTCCAACTGTGCTTGAAGTTTCTACTATACCTTTCAGAGAAAGGGTCCAGTGTTCTGGTTTGGGAGAAGAGTGGTTTGCACTAGTGGTGCCCAGGGAAAAGCTGGTGCTTTCTGGTGGAGGTTTAGGATTGTGGGTTCTGCCAGTAGTAGAGGTCCTGAGACAGAACAGGAAGAGATCAACAGCTTTGACTCTTACGGAGTGTCTGTGTTAGGGGACACAGAGATGGAGGAAAAGGAATAGGTAGAAGAAGATTTGACAAGAAAGGAAATGGTAGCTTTGGAATAGTTAAGAGAGTTGGAGTGGAAGGAAAACTGAAACTTAGAGATCTGTCGTAAACAGAGGGGGAAGGTGGGGGAGAAGCTTTGAAAGGAATTAAGATATTCTCTGCAGTGGATGGGAGACCTAAGGAACAGCTGTCTAGCCAGTCAAAGGGACAAAAGGAGCAAGTTATTTCAGCATTCAGGTAGAAGGGGCTTGGGATGTCACCTGGCTTGTCCTGTGGGAATATTAGGCTTGTGGTACTATCTCTTTTGCCCTACCTCACCCTTCGCAAGAAATATGAAAATGGTAAGTGAAGAAAAGAAAGTATCTTTCAAGAACACAATTGGTTTCCTCAGGCAACACAGTTACCTCCTCATCTACTGCTATGGTGCAGTCTAGCCCCCTACATAATATTCTCACCCCTTTCTAGAAAGGAGAGTCTTTCGTTTTCCTTTAAATTTGTACTTTTGTGTTTCAGTAACCAAGAGGTCACTTTTCAGTTAATATGCAACTGTCTGTCTTCAGACACCCTGATCTGGTCACAAAGTTGACGACATTCCTAATCCTTGAAACACTATTCACTGTAAGGTTCCCATGGAATTCAGCTTAATCTTTAGCAGGATGTATATTCACAAGCCAGATAATTGTAAAGGTACATGTCCAACCTGGAAAGCCAAGCCACAAGTAGCAAACATAACAGTGTTTACAGGATGGATTGGGAAACAAAAAAAGATCTTGCTATCAGAATGCTTTTACAGAACAGATTCAAAATATACCTTCAGCTTTCAGTAGGTTTCAACAGATTTTTCTTTAATAAATAGGAACTAAGAGGTTTAAGTGTCTTCCCATCTTTTTACTCTTTTCTTACAGCTGCTTCTTTCACACTTCTCTTATTCATAAACATATAATGAGAAAATAAACATATGATTTGGTAATTGCCAGAGGGTGTCTTCATTCTTATAGCTTCCTTAGAGGCTACATTCATCTTCCACCATTTTTACTTTAACAAACTAAAAGATGTTTGTAGGAGGTGCTTCGACTGCAGAGAGAATGCTCTGCCATCTGTGACAGCATACAAGACTGTCTTCTTATAGGAGGGTTCTTTGGAGTTCTTTCTGGATAGACAGATACGAAGATGTGTAGGTTTATTCATGAAACATCCAAAAGCCAGGAGATACTCTCAGAGAGTTCCATTCTCCAAGATGGCAGAGGAGAAATTGTCAGTGGCACCTGATTTGGATATATATCAATATAACCATATAAACAGAACTCACAGAATTCTAACATTTTGGAGGAGAGATCTATTTTAAAATCAATCTCACTTATATGAATTAGTAAACAAGAACTGTTAAGAGATTTTGAAAACCATAGCATAATTATGCTTGAAAATAATAAAATTTACTATTGCTATCCTGCTTGGTCCATGAAATAACAAGTAGTTAAGACAACATAGGAAAATTTCTTGTTGGGGAAAGCTGCAATTAATAGTAGAAGTAAAAAATTTTAGAAGTCTTTTTTTTTTTTTTTAAATTTTTATNTTTTTTTTTTTCCAAATTCTCATTTGACAAGCTCTACAATGAAGCATAATTTGATTTTACTATGTGGTATTCTAAAGCCACATTAAAATACTCAGAGAATCCAAATTTTTGGTTTTGGCACACTTTCAAGTTGTCTTTACTCTTTTTATGCATACTTCATCCATTCTAAGAATTGGAAGTAAGATTAAATGTAATTAAGAAATGTTTAGAAATTTATTCTTTCATTTGCTTTAAAAATATAAAATTATGAAAAAGAACCTTGTTACTTGAGTCTACACTATCACGGTATTTTTTATTTCTGCAGCTCATGCTCTAAGATTCAATCACCTTGGAGGATGTTCAGCACGTCATTTACTTATAAAGAAGAATTTTTAAGTTACTATTGCATAATGACATAATGTTTTCTTTTGGAGTAGGGGATGGAAAGTAGCAACTGTGGTGAAGATTAATCCTGCTTGTTCCATACTGGTTTCTTTAACAGGTTCTCTTTGAAAAGCTAGGAGGTATAAATCTAGGCAAAAGCATGTGAGAGCTACTGATAAAGCATAAGTCATGGAGATAGATTTTTACATGGAATGAACTGCCACTGAAGATTAGTGTAAGCAAAAGTCTGCCCAGTTGTATTTAGACTCCAACTGTGAGAAGGACCTTGTTTTGCTCTTTTGCACTCTAGAAATGTGTAGCTAATCATTGTTCCGAAATTCTGTAGGCTAGATAGACCAACAAGAGACTAGAAAGAAAGTAGAGTCACAGCTCTAAAGTAATTTGACCAAGCTCAAAAAACAAGTCTCTTGCTAAAGACAGAACCCTTTTTTCCCAATAGAAATCAAGTGTTTAAGAACAAAACAAAAGGAGAACTCCATCTCAAATCATAAATTCCTGTGATGTGTGGAAAGCAGGAAAAAGAAAGAAATATTATGCTCATCTTGCCCTTTCATGAACACGTCTACCTGAGAAGCCTGTGAAATAGCATGAACTAATCTGATTTATAGTGTTATAAAAATGCCATCATTATTTGAATGCATAATCAATTGCAGCATTTTGGTGTTAAAGTGGGGAGATTTTTAAAAGTTGTATGCCGCTGTCCAGAATTGGTGGCATTATCTGGATTTCCTGTTCAGGAATTTTATTTATATCTTATTAGGAAAGGTAGAGACAACAGGGGAAGAAAAATTCAGGATACACCACAAAGCAAGGTTGGGCCATGGGTTTAAAAGGAGAACGGACCTTGTAATTTTTCAAAAGATAAAGACTTTTAAGTCTTCATTATAGCAAATTATACATAGACATGGAAGTATATATGTATACACACACATATTTNATTAATTTTTTAGCAAAATCTTGTCAGTAAGTCCAATGCCATTCACTTAATTTGTGTGGTTTTTTGTTGTGTTTTTTTCTTTTTTTTTTTGTTCAGAAAGAAAATAAACAGAGATGTAGTAGAGGCCTGAAACAGGGAAAAGTCTCTGATATCCCAGATCTCTGCTTTTTCCCTAATTCTGACTGTTCCCAGAAAAATGTTTATATGCTGTGTCAAAATGACATTTGAAATTACAATGACAATTTGACAATGAAACATCTTCTACCTAGTAGTTAAATTACTGATTTCAGTAGTGTAGAACAAAAACCTAAGGATGAAACCTATCTCTGAAAAATGTCACCATCTTCCAGCCTTTTCAAAACTCTCTACGTTGCTAAGTATTGATAGTATGCTTCAAATATAAATTTCCAGGAAAAAGCCACTTCTATTATGTGAAGTCTGCAAACCATGAGTGTTAGTCTGGCTGTGGTTTTCCAACAGCATATATTTTGAATAAAATGTACCTTCATTGCTTCTCTTTGTCCTGAGTTCCTTCACATCAATCTCAGTTTCTGCAATAGAAGTTAAGATTAGTGCTTGGTGTGTTTGTATGGATGAATTAGTTGATACCCAAGAAAGTCCAGATTAGCTCCGGTCTATGACATACTCTCTGGTCTCTGTCACATGCCATGATGTGCCATGTCCAGAGATATAACTCAGGTCATCTTTGATTAAGGTGTGTTCACACAGGTTATGTAAACTCACAACAAGGCTTATAAACTGTAAAAGTTACTGTCATTTAGCAGATCACATCTGTGTTAGACTGACATTACCAGATCTTCCATATCTTTCTTTGATAGAGAAAGAGAACAGACTTCAGTTTTACCAACTCATGCTGAAACGATCTTGTTGTGAAGAAATGAATTTCCTCAGGTTGTCATGCCTTCTATAACATAGACCATGCAATTAAAGCTTGGTTTTTTTTGAAAGCACTTGGCATTTCCAAAGACAGTAGTCATAGGTTTCCTGTAGAGGAAATTTCATTTTAAGGTAGTATTGACTTAATTTGAATCAGGTTGAAGAAATCATCATGATTTTGAGATTCAATGTTCCTTGCAATATTTCCCATCTTTGCTCATTTACACAAGGGTCAAAAGAATAATTTCTCTGCCCATCTTTGGCAGTTGTCCTTTCTGTCCTAACAGAAACAGGAAATCCAGCAGAATGTGAAAATAATGTCAGTAATGTCAAAGGACAAGAAAAAAACCCAAGGTTCAATTTCATATCAAATATGTTCTCATCTGATTGCATCATCCGTTTGTATTTAAAACCAAGTATACTGCAATGGAGGAGAAAAGTGTAATACTTCAACAAAGATTACATAAAAGCTCTTGTGAAGACCTCAAATGAATCAGCGCTAGCTCTCATGCAAGTAAAACAACATATCCTTATAGTCACTGCCAAAGATTCAACTACTGCTATCAAAACAAATATATATTAGTTTATTCAAGCGCCTGCATTAAATTTTAACAATTCACTGCAACTGTTTCCTTCTAAGTCAAACCACTAATATTGAAATGCTTCAAATTTTTGCTGTTTTGCACAGACTTAAATCAAGGTATAGTTGAAAAAGATGCTTAATATATTTAATCATAAATCTTTCTGTTAAATAACATTTTCATCAGCAAAAATCTTTCCACTAAAGACAAATGCTTTAGGTCTTTCTGTCTATGTGCATTTCTTTCCTGTAAACATTACTGAAATTATCTTGTTCAATTAATGTTGTGGTTTGAGCCAGCTAGCAGCAAATATCAGGCAGCTGCTTGCTCACCCTCCTTCTGCTGGAACTGGGGGAGACAATTAAAGGGATAAAAGGAAAAGAGAATCATGACTTGAGATAAGAATAATTTAATAACTAAGCTAAACTACAATAATATTGGAAATACTAATAAGAATAATAATGATAATATTAATAGTAACATACACAAATGAGTGATACAGTGAAACTGCTCACCGCCTAATGACCAAAGTTCCACTAATTTTGTGGCAGTAATCCTGGAGAGTCCTGAAGACAGAGTCCCAAAACAACAGTCCCAGAAAAGAGGGAACAGCCTAAGAGTCCAAGAGAGCAAGAGCAGATCAAGAGAGAGCAACAGAGAGGGCTTCTGGACAGATCGTCATCTATATACTAGGCAGGACGTGCATGATATGGAATAGACTATTGGCCAATTTGGTTCTCAATCTTAAACATAAGGTCAAATTCTAGGCTAGTAATTGCGGGCTGTGCTCCCTCCCAGCTTCTCCTGCACCTGCAGATACTGGCACAGTGGAGAGGCTGAAAAGACCTTGACTGTCCTGTCACCAACTCTAAACATTGGTATGTTCTCAGCCTTCTTCTCAGCACAAATCCAAAACGCAGCCTCACACTAGCTACTATGAAGGAAGTTAACTCTGTCCCAGCCAAAACCAGGACAACTAGAAAAAAGAGCTTAAGACTGGCATTTCCTTTCTTGCAACAATTTGTATAACTATTCCTTTAAACATTTGCATTTTTACACTTAAACACCAACATTTCTTTTTTTTGTTAAAAGTATTCAATAATGAAATGATCAAAATGTTTCTATATTTAATGAATATTTTTAATACATAGTTGTATTGTGTATTCCAAAGGGAACCACTACAATGTTTTCAAAAAGTTACCCTTTTATGTTTGTATAACTTTCAGTTCTTGTATTATTTTTTTTCCTTTTTGATCATCCACTATAATACCTTAAGGCACATGTACAACAGATAAACATTTAGCTGTCTTCAGCCCTAATAACTGAATGACAGAGTTATGTAAAAATGTAACACCTCCGTTCCCAGAGCCAGTGGTCTGTATAAGGTTTTGGGCTCCATTCTCAGCAGGAAAGGGTTTAGCCTGTCAGACTAAAGGTGGCAGCAAAGAAAAGTCTTATTTTTAAAGAGTCATCTGTTTATTCTTGTTTGCCAGAAATACCTACATTCTGTATATAGTAGCAGAGAACCTTAGTTTTACTGTCATGTAACAAAGGTTAGAAAGGAAAAAAGTCTGGAAGGAGCATCTGTAACAGGTTGTAAGTATTAATGATTTTTAAATAGAAAACGATTGTTGAATTTCATCTGGCATTGTATTGCCTAGTCTTGAAAGGTCCTTCTAGAGCTCTTCACAGTCAGCCTACATTTTTATGATCATGAATTATGTCAGGTTTAACCTCTTATTACTCACCTCATTTTCTCATCATTTTATGAATACTCTTGACTGCACAACTAAGTGGGCAATCACTTCTCGCTTTGTGAAAATTGGCTTTTAATTCTTACTTGTTATCCCATCTTCAACTAGTTGTTTGCAAGGAAGAATCCCTTCCCTTATCTTGCAACAGCTTAGTATTTTTTATAGAATTTGCTAAGCACCCTGTGGACATTTAAATTGACCAAACTTAATTTTCTTGTGTTCTATGTTTGTTTACTCCTTTAAAGAACTTCAATAGATCTGTAAGCAGGAATGTTCTTTGAAAAAGCAATATTCCTTGTACCTATCTTAAAACTCCTGGACAGCAGTTTAAGCCTTCTTCTTCTGCACGTTGCCAGTGAACAAGGAGAGTAATTTATTTTTTTTTTTTCTCAATTGCATCACCACTTTGAAGCTATTCTTGAGATTGTTTGGTCTTAAAAAAGGCTTTTCATTTGATTAAAAGATCTTCTGTCCCTTTTCTTTATGCCTTTTTTTTGCCTGTTTGCTGACTACCTTTGTAGGGGAGAAAGCAAAGGATTCATTGCATCTATATTCTCCATTCTCTTTAATACCCATGGCAGAGAATAACTGAAACAGAAGAGTAACAGGTCATTATATTCCCTTATCTGACTGCAAGTTAACTGGATCATAGTGAAGTCCTTAAAGAAAGAAAGCAGTTGCCAAATGAGTTCTGTATTTAATTTTTTCTTGGTCAGTCTCCCATTATGACTGTATGTCATCTTTTCTACAGCATCAAAGGATTTAACAATGCAATAGTCTATAAAGCAGCTGTTGCAGCAGTAAAGATAACCATTTTAAAATCTGAGTTTGTATATGCTGATGTGAGTCATTAGTCCTTCAACCCATTTTGTAAGGTTTAATAAGCATAACCTCAAGTTATCTTTAACTAGTGAGACTACAAGTGTCCCTTAGACTATCCCACCTCTCAAGAACTTACACAGATGTTTCATTTAATTGGCAACATTGTTCTGTGCTCTATTTGAAGCTCTTTGTTTCTTAAGAGTCTAGGGAAGGAGTTGGAGTTGCCAGCACCTCAGATGTTAAGGCTTAAACTAATGCTTTTCGTTTTCTGGATTTTCCTTTTATTCACTGGTGATGATGTTAGTCAGTACTGAATAACCAGTGTAAAGGTGTTGTACCGAGTCAATCTCACTTTGTTTTCCTTCTCAGTCGAGAAAATATCAGTAGCTATCTTCTGAGCCTGGACAACAGTTGATCAGTCATGCCATCTCATGCCAAACTGTACATAAAGCTTGAGAGAAAACAATTAATATGCATCTGTGAACAGGTGCTATCCATTTTCACTGATCCAGAAAGTATGTGTTGGATGGTTTGTTTCCTCCATTACTCTCTCCCATTTTGCATCCAATTTAGTGAGTAATATTTTCCTAAATTCTAATTCTTTGTTTCATTTGTATAACTTTTATTGAGTACTAATTTTCTAAAAAAATTACATAGAATATATCCTCTATATATCATTGGGTTTCTTGGGAGTTCTGATGTATTTTGGGACATCCTTAGGGAACTAAAAAATGCCATAAGATTTCATGAAGAGAAAATTATCATTAATGGATACCTAATTTGGTTCCTGTTTGGTTTTAATCATAACTGTACAGTTATTATAGCAGAGCATATTAAACGAAATTCTGCTGGGTACTTCACAGTATACCACAGCAGGAAAATATTCTCAATTTTCATAAAATAAATTTTATTTTATTCATTAAATATGTAAATAGTTTACTTATTTTCTTTTGTTAATGTATTACTTATTTATCACATTTTCAATGAGACCTCACAGGTGTGTTTTTATTAATGCAAATTTTATTTGCAATAGAACCATTTAGTTCTACTCCAGGATAGACTGTTGCTAAACAGAACCAGAAATAATGGCATAAGTAAGGGTAGAAATATTATAGGTACCTTCAGAGCTCTGTTTCTCTGAGTACAGTATGTGGGACTTCCATGTACAGAACAGGCTGAACAAAACACATTCACTTGCATAGTCATATATCTGTGCTGGGAAAAAACATTTCTCCAAGTCATTAACAGGAGAAAGAATATTTGTAGCCAAAACAATGTTTGTCACAAGTAGCTGGACAATGGCTAGAGCAGCATATGTACTGAATGACTTTTTATTTCAGTCTTTGTAATTGTCAGAGACTTTGTGACACTATTGACAGAAATATAGGATGCTTTGAAGCAAGGCCATCATTAAAAATAGAGTATTGGAAGCAGGTGTTAATTAACAGATTGTTACCAACATCTGAAGACTAAATGAAGGAGAAAATAAAAAAAAAAAAACAACAGGATGAACACGAGGAAGCAGGATTCTACACTGAGAAAGGATTTCTGCCTAAGCTGAAATCATTAAATTCTGAAACCTACCTTTTCAAGGTCCTTCATTGTAATCCATTATCGTTCATTCCCCTTTGGTAGCACAAAGATGTCAGTTTGATGATATATTACATATAACAATGCCATTACACTGGTATAACATGACAACTGGGACTCATTTGAACTTTTAAAAACTTCTAATTGCTAAAACAAATTAGGAACTGAAGATTTTCAGACATAGAAAATAAGTCATTTGTTAGAAAGAATAGGGTTTGCCATACGTTCTGGAGAATTACAATTTTCTGAGACTTTTTTTTCCTTTTTTTTT